>LOJH01019275.1:0-21313 GCA_001685095.1 Ellobius talpinus | reverse complement strand
TTATCATCTATCTTATGCATCTATCTACCTACCTATCATCTATTTTATCATCTATCTTATGCATCTATCTATCTACCTATCATCTATTTTATCATCTATCTTATGCATCTATCTACCTACCTATCATCTATTTTATCATCTAGCTATCACATAGTCACCTACCTTTGTGCTGATCAACCTTTTAGCCAGTTTGAAGGAAAACTGCTTATGCAGTTAAAAGAATTCATGACGATTTTACTGCCCATTTCTAAGAACCTAGTGTCACATTCTTGTTCCTCCGAAATTCTAACCAAATCACATTCTGGCTTAGCACTTAGACTTTAGAGGCAGATTTTTTTCTCAACAGGTAAAATAATTTAAAAACAATTTATTTGTCACCCTCGGGGGAATATGAGCAAAAGTATTGTAGCAAGATAATTGAGATAGAGTCAGCTATGAGCACATAAAGAGTCCCAGCCTGTTTCCTTGACTTATTTAACTCAACTTCCCACATTTTTATCATCGGTCATGAGAGAAGCTTTTAAAGACTTCGGACTATGAAGGCTTTGGAATTTGACAGTATCTTTCAGTTATAGAATGAAAGAAAATTGTTTATATTTCTTAAACACGAAGACATACTGTGGATCATTCCATTTCTCCCTCTCTATTTATTTATGCTTCTTATTCAGCTTTTTTATTTTTTATTGGAGAAAATTTCCTGAATTATATTCTTTTTTGGTGAAAATTGAAAAATAGATGTTTTTACATATTATTGTCCTGCTTACAATTTCCCCTCCCTTTTCTCCTTCAAGTCCCTCCCCACCTGCCATCATATCTATATCTACCCCATTTTTGTCTCTCATTAGAAAGCAAACAGACTTCTACGGAGTAATTAGTATAGTATAGTACGGAAATCAATATAACCAAAACTAGCACATTGGAATAGGACAAAACAAGCAAGGAAAAGAACCCAAGTGAGAGCACAAGAAACAGAACAACTTGTTCAAACACTCAGGGATCCCATAAAAACATTAAACTGGAAGCCATAATGTATAAGAAGAACTTTTACTATGAAAAGAGAGAAGAAAAAGCTACATATATATCTGCATGTATAAAGTTCATTTTCTGTTGACCATGTACCATCTACTGCTGGGCATATCGCCCCCCTTCCATTAAGAGTAGTTTGGTTCCCTGGTGAGAATCCCTTGATGATATCTAAATTTTCTTTTGCCAATGATTATCAGTCAGAGAGCAGTCCTAGGTTATGGATGGAGGTATGTGTCCACTATCTTTTCAGTTCATGGACCTCATCCAGTGCAGACCTTTCAGTCCCTGTGCATGCTACCTCAGTCTCTGAGAGTTTATATGTGTGTCTGTCTCATTCATTCTATTGGTATCCTCCATTCCCTCTGATTTTTACACTGTACAGTTATATAATAAGTGAATACTCTCTACATTCTTCTTAGGTTTTCCAAAAGATTGCTCTGCTTTCTGCCAAATGTTGTCATGACAGCAGTTTAATATCAAATGCAATGACCATTTTATTGTTATACACAAGTTTGTGAGGCTCTAGATTTTTTTATTCAAATCATTTTAAAGTGATAAAAAACAAAGGATATCGTTGAGTACCAGAGCCCGCCAAGAGTGATCTCCAAGTGGCCTCTTTCCTCTGACTCCCTGCCTCTTACTAGAAGAGTCTGATCAAGCTGATATTTATTTTTTATATAAAAGTATTGGCTAAAATCCTGGAGCAATAAGAAATAGGTTTAAGAGATACTTGGTGGAATAACATGGAGAATAAAAGCTATTTTCAAGCCAAAAGCACACAGCAAAAATATAATAAAAATCACTATGCAGTGGTGCTCAATACATATAACTAAAGACAGATATAGATGCAGGAAAAGTCATGTATAAACAAAATTAAATACATGTTTCCTAGCTTCTTTTCTCTTTATTTTCAAAAAACTTTATTATTTAAGCTATTCAAGGTAAATTAAAAGGATTTTCATTCTTGAAAGTTCTCTCAGTTGATCAAAGTTCCTGATCATACCATATTCATCTTTTTGGGTTACCTCACTTAGGATAGTGTTTTCTCTTTCTAGCCATAAATAAAGGACATTGAGCCTATAATTCGTGATCCTAGAGAAGCTAAATAGGAAGGTGAACCCAAAGAAAAACACGTAGTTATCCTCCTGGATATTGGAAGTAGACAAGATTGCCGGATTGTCTCTGACTCCTGAACTCTTGGGTCTCAAGTATATTCTAACTCGTAAGGCTTTGAACTACCTGTCACTGATGGATGAAATTGAACACTGTTTTGTGTTTGTTAATAATTTTACTATTTTGTCATCCAAATAAATTAATTTGCCCATTTTTTCTGCTGCGTTTTCTGTTTTTTCTAATTGGTTCATGGGATCCATTGAATATTCTAAATATTCTATTTACCTTATATATGTATCAAAACCATTATTTTTCACTCTTCTTTTTTACTCTTATAATAGAATTACTTGATGAATGGATATTTTAAAGTTTAATGCATTACTATTTGTATATCATGCACTTTATGACATAATCGTGAATTGGACTAGAGACTTTCATAGACTTTAGAACTAAGTCTTTAGGAATTTAGATATTGAATCTGAATGTGTCCTGAATCTGTCACTGAAATCTTTGAAATTCCCTTGTGCTATTGGTGAGTTCATTTACTGAAATGTCTTTCCTTGGAGCTTCCACTTAAACATGCTACAGCTGCAAGCCCTGGAAAAAAACGAGAACAAACCCATGATTACAGTTAAACTTCCTGTTTGCTTTATATTTTTCTCCCCACCTATCCATAACACTTAAGGAGTTCCAGTTACCTTCCTGGAGACCAAACTGACACCGACGGAGGTGCATTGCAGTTTGAACCGCAATCTGTTGTGTCAAGGAATAGATCACGTGAAACTTCTTTTCATTTTTGTGTTTGAAGAGGTGTCAAAATTATTCTTGAAGAGAGTGACAGGGATTCTTTTCTTTCTGCCCTTAGCATGTTTTCACAAGAGAGGAAAGCATTGTAGATGAATATAACATAAATCAATTGAGCTTTAATCAGATTTTATTCATCTTTTCCGCAACAGATTATTTATGTTCAAAAACTTTCGTAGTCTTTGAAAATTCTGGAGCATGATTAGCTGGGTTTTTTTGGGGGATTCTTTGTGTAGATGATTAGCTTTTGTGATTCTTACTATACAATAAAATACTAAATTTGTTTATTTTTTAGTATTATAAAATGAATTGTTTTTCTTTTTAAATTTTTATTTACATAACATTTTTCATTTATTTTACATACCAACCGCAGTGCCCTCTTCCTGCCTCCTCTCCTCCTGTCTCCTCCCCTCCTCCCATCCCTGTCTTCCCACCCTGCCTCCCATTTACCCCATCTGTATCCACTCTTCCTCCATCTCCATTCAGATAGGGGCAGGCCTCCCATGGCTTCAACAAGGCAGGGCTCATGAAGTCCAGGCAGAACCCAATTTCTCCCTGAGCATCAAGGCTGTGTGAGATAATCAAGCACGGAGAACAGGTTCCCAAAAGCTGGCTAAGCTTCAGGGACAGGTCCCCATCTCACTGCTAGGAGCCTTACAAACAGACAAAACCACACATCACATGCAGAGAGCCAAGGTAGGTACCATGCACGCTTCCGAATGTTGGTTCAGAGTTCATAAGCTCCCAAGAGCTCAGGTCAGCGGTCTCTGTGGGCTCCCCTGTCGTGACCCCCCTGGGTCTTCCTCCCTTTCTCCCATAAAACTCCTGGAACTCAACTCAGTGCTTGGCTGTGCATCTCTGCATCTGTTTCTGTCAGTTACTGAATAGAGTAACTCTTATGACAATTCCTGTAGTCACCAATTTGATTGTAGTAAATGGCCAGGTTAAGCACCCTCTCCACTATTGCTAGGAGTCTTAGCTCAGGTCATCCTTGTGAATTCCTGGTGGTTTCCTTGGTACCAGTTTCTCCTTATTCCCAAAATGACTCCCCTCGATACATCTCTTTCATTACTCTCCTCCTCCATCACATTTCCGATCCTCCTTCAACACTCAGGTTGCCCAACTGCTAGCTCAGGTTCCCATTCCTCAGTTCCCCCATCCCTGACCCCCTGCCCCCAGTTTATCTACGAGATCTCTCCTATTTCCCCTTCCCAAGGAAATCCACACATCCCTCTTTGGGCCCTCCTTGTTATTTAGCTTTTCTGGGTCTATGGATTGTAGGTTGGTTATCCTAGATTTTATTCCTAAAATTCACTTAAGAGTGAATACATACCATGTTTGTCCATCTGTGTCTGGTTTGTCTAAGAATGATTATTCTTATTTCCATCCTCTTGCCTGAAAATTTTATGAGTTCATTGTTTTTTATATTGAGTAATACTCAATTGTGCAAATGTAACACATTTTCCTTATCCATCCTTCAGTTGAGGGGCATCTAGGTTGTTTGTTGCTATTGGTGATGTCTTGAGTTTAGTACCATCACTGAAAAGAAAGAAAATGAAGAGAAAAGAAAAGACACATTCACATTTACATTTACAAAAATGTGAAATAATTAAGTTGTATTGGTAATTAACTGACAAGGTAAGAGATATATGAAATAATAACTATAATCCACCGATGAAGGAACTTGTTGACAAACAAATGCAAGATAATTCATTTAGGAACTAGTATTAATGTTTTTTAAAATAGTCACGCCATAAGACGGAATGTATGGCTTCACCATATCAATGCTTCTTTACCTTGATTACAAAGTGCTTGTTGTTTTATGTCAACATGCCTCAAAATTAGTGGCATTTGCAAGGAGGAAACCTCAATTGAGAAAATGCCTCCATAATATTAGGCTAATAGCCTATAGGGCATTGTCTTGATTTGTGATTGTTGTAGGAGGGTTCAGTTCACTCTAGGTGGTGCCATCCATGAGTTGGTTCTTCTAGGCTCTGTGGGAAAGCAGGCTGAGCAAGCCATAAGGAGAAAACCACTAAACACCACCCCTCCATGGACTTTTCATCAACCTCTGCCTAGGCGTTCCTTCCCCGCTTGAGTTTCTGCTCTAATTCCATTTGATGAGAATGGTGATGGGGAAGTATAAGCAAGATAAACCCTTTCCTCCTCAACTTGCTTTTGGTAATGGTGTTTTGGCAGGGCAATAGTCACTCTCACAAGGCAAAGAGCATATGGGCCTAAATTTGACTTAAGGAAACCACACAGATTTTACGTAACTTTTTAAAACGAAAGACTTATAACACTACACAAGAGATATAGAAAGGTTTACAAAAGCGAAACTCAAACTTTAGGCATCATAACACAACACAACTTCTTTTAAAAGAGTGGTTCTTAACCTTCCTAATGCTGCAAATGTTTAGTACAATCCCTCAAGTTCTGGTGACTCCAAAACACAAAGTTATTTCATGGCTACTTCAAAGTTGGGATTTTGCTAATGTTATGAATCATAATGTAAATATCTATTGATATACAGGATATTTGATATTTGATATGTGACCCCTAAAGTGGTCACAACCCACATTTGAGAACTACTTTAGAGTCATATGATATAAAAATTAGGAAAAGACAGCCTAAGTAGTTTACACAATTCTTGAAAAAGCAGTTGGTCTAGTGAGACACTGGTGCTTTAGACATTATCTCCCCCACATGGGTATTCACATTCTAGATGTAGAGTGGAGGACAATATTTCACATGTACCACTCACATTCTTCTTTTTAAGATAAGAATCAGGATTCTGACTATTTTTTGAAAATATCAGGCAACAAAGTATATCTTTTTATATCTCAAAGCATTAGCTTAGGAATCATGATAGATGAGTTTGTTGCTTTTCTCAGCTGCAACAATTTGTTAACTTGATATTGTGTCATTGAAAAGATTAGGGTTTTAATATTTCCTTTTGTATCTGTACAACCATGGATGAGCCATTCAGATTTTTAATTTAGTAAAACCAGATATTTCAACACAAAAATCTAGTATTATATTCTACATATTCATTTAAACCCATAGATTATATAGATCTATACATTCATATATAGAGAATTTATATTTTTACTTTCAATTATTGGGATTATTCATTTTAATAAAAACTTTTAAGATAGTATATTTGTTAAGTTTATTTCAAAGTAGTTATAAGTTGCAGAAACATAATTTAAAATAAATTTATCAAGCCAAGTGTCAAATAAGCCTGCAGTCCCAGCTGTGTGGGTGGATGAGGCAGAAGCCCAATTTATCCTAAGTGTTTATGACTGCCCTTTGAAGCATAGTGAGACCATGGCTCAAATAAATCAAATCAAATTAAAGAGAGAGAAGTTCTTGGAAGGTGCTGGAGGCCTATTCTTTGAACCTATTTCATGGCCATGAATCAGAGGTATTAGGTGCATGGAATTATATATAGACCAGACTTTGGCAAAAGCTTACCCCACTGTTTGCAGCTAAGTGTTGAAGAATTGGTTTCTATCCATAGAAACAGAAAGAAGGACTATTGGACAGGTGTTAATAGTAGCACTAAAACAATGTTTGAAATATCTTCGATTAATGATTGCTTTACAAATACACATTTCCTTTCATTAAACTAGGAATTTAGCTCAACATCTGTAAATACACTAATGATTTGTAATGCAATTTTATATATTATTCATACATTTTACTATGTATAATATTTATCCATTTATATCTTCTTATATGTATAGATAGTCAACTCATTCAAGTCATAGTATTGTTTTTCTAAGAATCTCGTAGTAAAACACCAAATAACGGCTATAGAAATTTTTTCCACATAGCACTAGATATGAAAAGTTGGAAATCAAGAGGCAGGCAGGTTGATTCCACCTGAATGCTATAAAGATGGATTTGTTTAAGGTTTACAAACACTGTCTTTGTATTCACATGCTGTTTTCTCATACATGTGCTTTTTAATAAAGCTTCTCCTTTCTGCAAGAATCACAAGTATTTTCTATTAAATTTCACTCAAATGATCTCATTTTAACTAATTCCCACTGTGATGACTTTAAGTCCTGAAAAACTCACATCCTGTGTTGCCAAGCACAATACCATCATCACATTGGGAAGAACTGAGCCTTTAGAAGTTCAATGTGTTATTTTTGAGTAGACACAGTTCCACCTGAAACAGCCAGACTTACTCCACACAGGCATCCCACCATGGATACCTTCTTACTACGTCATCCTTTCCTCACTTTGCTAGCTTGTGAGAAATGGACCATCCCTTTTTTATAAATTTTTTTCTTCAAGGATACAGTTACATTCTATAATTTATTCAGTCCAGAGGGGCCAGTCTGCCTTCAGGTAAGATATTTAGAAAATGTTATTGGTCTATCTGTAGCCTTTCTTTCTCATTGAAAAGAAAAGCAGTTTGAGCCAACCATCTGCATTTTTTCTCATACATGATTAATTGGAAGGTGTCCAGAAATCTCCATTTCTTTGGTTTCCAGGATAACTGTCTTTATTTGCCCAAATGTGCTGGGTAACTTCTCGAGAACACTCCACCAAGACCTAGGTAAATTAAGGAATAGAAAATTTTAGGTCTTTTCCACATTTTTCCCTCAGTGTTCTTCTTCCTTATAATTATTACTCAGCCCTGAAAGCGCTTGGTCACCTGCCCAGACGCTTCCAAGTCAGTACCCCTTGCAAGACCTTGGATGACCTGAACCTCCTTCCTGCTTGCCAACATTCCTCAGCTTGGCTGAATTCACTCCAGGGGATCAGAAAAATTTTATTAAAATTCAGATCAGGCTGAAAGAATTTGCCCTCCAGAACCTATATCTATATCTAGCTCTCTCTCTCTCTCTCTATATATATATATATTATTGTTGTTGTTGTTATTATTATTATCATTATCATTATCATTATTATTATTATTATTATTATCTAATGCATTTGCTTGGCATCTATCATGTAAAAATACTTTTTACCTTCCTAATGATATGCAGTATGCAAGCAGTATTAATTAACAGCTAAAATCACCAAAAATGATTACTTTTACAGTTTTCTCTAGAATGTCAGATTCATCTTTCCTTATATGACCCAAGATGGAGAAGAATTCAAGGTTTTCTACCTAGAAAACAGTTAACGATATAAATACTGGCTGAAATGTAATTTTGTGATTTCAAAAAGTGGCTTTCACAGAGCTACATAGTAAACATATTTAAAACTATAACTATTTCAGGTACTCAAAATGACTGTAAGTATTCAAAGACCATTTATATATGTTTATCTAGTCAGTGAGAAGAAGAATAAAAAATTATGTTTCTAAGTTAAGAAGCAAATTTGGCAAAGGTCCAGGAATTCTCTTTCTCTTAAAAATAGTCATTTTTTTCTTTCCAAAGGCAAAATACATTTAAATATTTTTTGAGATTTTCTTTTTTTAATATATGAATATATTCCCATTCAGATTCATAATCTCTTCTTTATTACTTTTGCATAAATATACATGCATTTGTCCTCTGACATTTACAATCTTCCTGATACCACGTCCTGTATCCTGTTCTAAGTAGTCAAGTATAGTGGTTGCAAGTAGATGTTCTGAGTAGGTGAGCAGACACCACCAGATCACTTACTCAATGCGTTCGGGTCAATTGTGGATCTCTGTAGTAACCTCCATCTGCTAAAAGCAGATACTTCTTTGAGAAATGGAGTGAAATCTCTATTATCTGAGGGTATAATGATAAGTGTTTAGAACAGTTAAAAAATTTATTGATTTAAGAGAACTCTAGAAGTAGTTTCTCCTTTAGAGTCCACAGCCTCCCTAGCCAATGGTAGCTGGCTAGGTTTATATTGTCAAGTGTGTGTCAAGCGTGAGTCCGCCAGCGTTGAGCAGACCTTAGGTCCATTTATACAAGTGTTAATTACCTCCAAAGTTTGTGATGCCACTTATGCCTTTAAAGATGTGTTGCCAAACTCTATCCCAAAATATCTTCAGTTTAGTGAATTTTAACATGTAATGCATGAACAACCTTTAGAACATGGAACTTCAGCAATTGCTAATACTGAAGGATGAAAGCTTCAATGGGGGGAATTGAAGAAGAATGAAAAGACAGGGACATTTATGGGAATATGGGCAGAGAAAGAACACCCATTCTCCCTGGTTATGTACAAGTATTTTTTTTTAGCCAGGAGAAAATTCTGTGTGAAGGAATTTCTTCCCTTTTCAGAGAAAATATGCAAATTACGTCATTAATCATGTTTACAGTAAATACATATCTTTCCTTCATAATGACTTGTGTAGAATAAGAATTCCTTAGATGCTCCTTAACTCATTTTATGAAACTTTATTAGCCTTAAAACCCATTAATGACCACAGAAATCATCTTCTATAACCTCATTTATTAAAGTTCTTTAGCTGAAAATAGTAAGCATATCTACAAATATGTATTTATTTTTAAAATAAGTATGAGCCCAAATATTTAATATGCACAGAAATATAATATAACAAATATGCTTTAATAAAAGATGCAACCTTACCTTATGTAGGTTTTGAACGATGTTATAATAAATAGTAAATGCAGGCATATTCATGTAGAAAACAAGGTAATCCTGAACTTTGGTTATCTAATTTGTCAAAATTATTTACAATATATTTCTTTCTGATTATATGTGTATTTATTTTATAAATACTATTTTAATTATTAGATCTGATTATTAGTTTCTGAGCTTGGTATGGAAATAGGGTCTTTGTGTTTTTTCATATTTTGGGTATTTTTCATTGATTATTCTAATGGCATATAATGAATATATTATACCACTAGAAGATAAATGTCTTTAAAGCAGCAACTTTTCATGTAAAATCTATCAAATTTTTAACATGTGCTCATTATTATGAGCAACCAAGGTTTTAGATGTTATTATCCACTTAAATAACTACTTCCTCTTTCTGTAGATTAGTGGCATTAAAGGAAAAAGGAAAAATGTGTTTTTTCCCCATTCCTAATGGTGGGAAGCCATGCTCAGCCTTAATTCAAAGGAAAGGGGTCTGGCTCTACCTCAGTTTAATGTTCCAGGCTTTGCTGACTCCCCATAGGAGACCTTTCCTTTTGGCAGGAGTGGAAGAAGGAGTGGGCTAGGGGGAGGCAAGAGGGGTAAGAGGAGGGGTGAGAGGGAGAACCATGGTTGGAATGTTAAATGAAAATAAAAAACAATAAAAACATCTTTTGCACTTACCACAACATCTTATAACTAAGCCTCATGGTAGAGTTTAATAAGCATAACACTTGACACAGTTGATATTAATACCTCTATTAACCAATGTATTTTGACAACTGAATCATTTGACCAGTAAACCAAGGACTGGAAAAAATGAGATTTGGTTATGTTGGCCTCTGAGTCCACAATCTTTTCCCTATACCACTTCAGGAAGACCTTCTCAACAATTCATTGGGAAGCTTATTAGAACTGTGAACTTTAATAAGGTCACTACTGGCAGCTTAATCGCAAAATCTGATATGATGAAGATAATTGCTTGAAATGACCAAATAAGCATTAAGGAATGCCAACTATCTTAATCTCCTATAGCAGAAAACAATTCTGTCTCAAATGTGAAAAAAGAAGAGTCATTGTAATAAAATACATTTTATTAAGTGATCGGAAGGAGAAGAGAGTGTTTGTCAATGAAGTATGGAGTGAAGGAACAGAATAAATCTAAAGTCTTAAGCAAGCTGCTCTCCAATTCTTCATGGCCAGGGCAGGTCAGTGTGGCTCTCTCTACTCCAGCTCCTTACCATGTTAAATCAAAGACACTCAACTAGATAATCCCTGAGGTCATTTGAGTTTACTATCTCTGCACTCATTACGCAGGTAGAGGGGTAGAGGACAAACAGTGCAAATACAGCAGAATCATTCAAAATACTGTCAACAACTCTCTATTGCAGGGTAGAATTGTACTTAACATCTCTGAACCTAAATTCTCATACTTGTGTTATGTTCATTAGTTTAGTTAAATTAGATGTATAAAACCTCACAATGGCTTACCGGGAAGATTCTAACCCACGTCCATCTTGGGCTGCAGCTTCATGGCGTCTGCCTGACTCTGCTTTCTTTCTCCCAGCATTCTGTTCTGTNTTTATTAATTAACCAATGAAAGCAAAAGATAGATAGAAGACCCTCCTACATCAGTAGAATGTAGGGATTGACATGCAAAGTATGTCTTTCTGTAAATAAATCAATTAAAGATGGAACTTAGAGCACACATGAGGAATACTATAGTGTTGTATATTGAGAAAAGTAGAGATCAATGCTACAGCGACTGATGAAGCTGTTTAATGGTAACAATCTGAAATGGGAAGGTACACGCTGACAGGGAAGAACAGGGACATGTTTGGTAAAAGAGAGACCAGGGCATTTCTCTCTCACACAGACTTGTTGTCTAGCAGAATGGAAAATTAATGAAAATGAGAGGACAAGTGGAAACAGACAACAGAAATGTTGGAAATATTTGGTGTGGGGTGAAGGAGACAATCAAGGGATATGATTTAGGTTGATTGTCAGATACTGCAGAGGGTGTTGTAAAAGAAAACTTATTTCCTCCAACATGACTTCTGAAAATGAATTTAGTCACCCTGGTTCAGTCATTAAAAAATGTGTATTCCAGTGATAGAGAGAATGCTCAGTGGTTAGGAATGTCTGTTACTCTTCTAGAGGATGTGAATTCCCTCTCCATCATCCATAACTCTGGTTGCTGGGGATCTGATGCATTCTTCTGAGCTCTGTTGGCACCAGACAATCTTGTGGTATACATATATGCATAGGGAAAAAACAAAAATACATATAAAAAATAAATCTTTTTTGTTGTTTAAATGTCTATATGTAGCCAGGAAGGGGTAGTGCACGGCTTTAATCCCAGCACTCGGGAGGCAGATGCAGGCAGATATCTGTGAGTTCAAAGCCAGCTGGTCTACAGAGCAAGTCCAGGACAGGCTCTAAAGCTACACAGAGAAACCCTTTCTTGAAAAAGAAAACAAAACAAAATGTCTACGTGTGGCTGTTTTAATTTAGAAAACTGAATAGCAACAGTGAATACTGTAGAGATGTACTTTGCTCTGTAATACTTGAATTGCTGAAATATTTGATTTTCCATTTGGTTGTTACAGAAATATTCTTGACTGTAGTTGATGGTTGTTACCATAATAGCATGTTATCTGTATTTCTACCTCTACTAATTGGCTTAATGTAATAGATTTTAATATCCTTTGGCCTGGGTAAGTGCATAACCTTTGTTTTTTAAAAAAGAAACATGGTTTACATGGACAAAACTGATCAGTTTTGAGAGATCATTAATGCTCTTAAACCATTAATGGGTATGAGATGGTGAGAATTTAGATTGGTCCATCTTATTATAGTACTGAAATTAAGTCTACTTAATTTATCAAATCATGTTCATGCCTTGATTTTATATACTTGTATCTACCAATAAATATTTTGATACTTGAAAAAAATTCTATTTGTTTTGGTTTTAATTTATGTGATTATAATGTAACTACATTTCTCCCTTCACTTTCTTCTCTCCAGATTTTTCCATAAACCGCTCCTCACTTCAAATACATGGCCTCTTTTTTTCACAAATTGTCTTACAATGTTCAGGTCATTTTTGATCTTAACTTCTGTAGAAAGGAAGTCATATTCAGAAGGTCCTTTCCTACCCTTATAGGGTTCTGTCTGTGTTTGTGGCAGTTTTAGTGCTTTAGCTTTAAAATTGAGCTCTTTAATCCACTTGAATTTAATTTTCAGATGAAAATGACAATAATGAAGTTAAAAAAAGGAAGAGTTCTTCAAGTGGGACATGATGAATCTATTAAGGAATTGTGAGAGGTGTTTTGGCTATGTGATGAACATATTTATCAGACTATAATAATCTGATGTTGATAGTTCATTTTTTGAAAGACAAATATACTTATCTGGAGGGCAGAATGAAGAAAACATTAAATATATAAGCTTTACCCAAAAGAAAATAATAGAAAAAGTTTAGAAAATAAAATGAGAATTTCAGGATTACATTTCTGGCTTTACTAACATAGCATATCTTATAGTGTTTTTCCTTTTTGTTCTAAAGATTTATCAATCAACTAAGGTCTGAATGGTTGGCAAGTTGTACATGTTACCATAAAATTGCACTTCTGTGGTGAACACATGTCATCTTAGGACACTATTTACATGGAAACCCAAAAGTTATCAGCTCACTAATTTCATTACACAAGCTTATAAATCTTCCTGACTTTAGTGACACTTTAATTATCCAGAAGCCTGTCTAGTTCTAAAATAGTATGTCTATATCATCAGTCATTTCACCCCAAGTGCTGTCATTTATCTTGATGCTGCTGCACTCAATGGTTTCACAACTGGTGTCAGAGCATGGTGGAAATCAAGACCAGAAGCTTCCCGGAGTAGACATTTAAACTTGTTTTAGTATTTTAGTGACTTAGAAACTATCAGAAAATGCAGAAGGATGTTATAGGAATGTTGAACGTTAGGTATTTTTGGCTTATGTGTGCTGATATATTGGTTTTGTTTTAACTTCCATGGTCTCTTAGAAAATTACTTCTCTGCCACTCTGCTACGTGATGCCTTATAGGGGTTGTGTCCAAGAAATGTGTCCATTCTCTAAATACAAGTAATTAATGTGCTTTACCCAGTTGATTGCTACGTGTATCCCTCATCAGAGTATGTGTGATGACTTAGATAGATGATTATCAATTTACTTGCAATATGACTTGGCATAGGAATAACAAATTTTCTTTTCCTGATTATAAATGAAAAAAAGGATTTACTTTTAATTGTGGGTAACCTTTTGTGTCTGTATGAGTGTATAGCTTGTGTGTGTGTGTATGTGTGTGTTTTGTGTATATGTGTGTGGTGTGTGTGTGTGTGTGTGTGCTTGAGGATGTCAGAAGAGATCCCCTGAAAAAAGCCATTTCAAGTGGTTATGTGTGCTGGGAACAGAATTCCAGTCCTGTGGAAGATTAACAAGTGCTGTTAACTGCGGAGCTGTCTCTCCAGCCCACTGATTCTAGAATCTTGAAGGAATTGAAAACATGAGTTCTTATATTTGTGATTTGTGTTGATGTTCACATTATTTATACTCACTATCCCTGATAGGCTTTGTGTTAAACATCTCTCGTTGCTATTGTCCTTTGAGCAATTTGTATTCGTTCTTCGCTTTCTGTCTCATTTTGAGTTAATTCACTCACAAACTGATTTAAGCTAATAAACTTTGAGGTTGTTTCGTAGCCCAAATTAACAATTAATATTCCACACATCCAGTAAAATGAGGGGTGACGTGCTGGTTGAGGTTCTCATTGCCATAATGCCTCAGTTGAAAACAGTTAAAGGGGGGAGATGGCAGTGTTTATGAAAAACTAGAAAACAGTAGCATCCTGGACATGGTTTCTGTTGTATGGTCTTTGCTAAAGGGCTGAGGCATTGTAACTCACTAGAAGATATGCTGCATGATTTTTTAATATATCAATTATGCTTCCCTGATAGGGAAAGGGGAATTCGGAATGGTGATGAATTGCAGCAGTTTTGATGATACAGATAACTGAAAGATGTTTTAAAGGTAGCATCCACATACACCTGTCCATTCATTCACTGGAAGAATGAGCATAGCATATATGGTAAGCACCATCTTCAGACCAAGTATAGAATTGGAATATAACTTAAAAATAATTTTAGGGTCTTGAATAGAAGCAAAAAAGTATTAGCTTTCTTCATTTCAATTTTTACTATCTATAAAATTAAGATATATTTTCCATATAACATTATGTGTAACTTAAGAGTAAGTCATTATGGTTGGTTGTGGTGGCATATCCCAGTAGAATTTGCTGAATGAGGAGGAGGCATCAGGATCCAGAATAAGTCATTATGAGAAAGAATACAAGC
Organism: Ellobius talpinus; assembly: GCA_001685095.1. NCBI lineage: Eukaryota > Metazoa > Chordata > Mammalia > Rodentia > Cricetidae > Ellobius > Ellobius talpinus. The sequence goes on along the minus strand of LOJH01019275.1, from coordinate 6,427 downwards.
TAGGAAACAGAACATGAACTACACTCAAATTCTTATTAAGTGTTATGAACACAGTTTTGAATTGTGTTATCATTACTGTAGCTACAGAACTGTGAGAAATTGATTGATACACCTCTTCCATTGCTATTTCTTACTATGTTGATAATTGCAGATACATACCTAAACTTGAGGCCAATACCCACATGATTGTAGAAAAAGAGAATTGGTCCACACAGCAGCCATTGCTGCACTGCTTCTCATGTGAAAGTCATAGTTCATGTTTTTTTAAAAGATTTATTTATTTATTAAGTATACAGTGTTCTGCCTGTATGCATGCCTACAGGCCAGAAGAGGGCAGATCTCATTACAGATGGATGTGAGCCACCATGTGGTTGCTGGGGATTGAACTCAGGACCTTTGGAAGAGCAGGCAGTGCTCTTAACCACGAGACATCACTCCAGCCCCTAGTTCATGTTTTTTTTTAAGACATTGTGTAATAGATTTTCTATACGTCTATTCAGAATGACTCGCAACTTAATCTTAACCACCCAGCAGTCTTTTTAGAATGATGAAGATGTTTAGGCACCTGAAAGTCTGATGACTTTGACCACAGGATGACATTGCATGTTTGTTTTAAAAAATAATAACGCAGAGACATGATGTTTTCCAGATTTCATAGGGGAGCAAAAAGCAAATCAACAGTTTTAATGGTCTTCATGGGCAACTCCAACGTCTCTAAGCCTGTGCTTAGGTGTCTTTTCTCATCAATAACGGAAGCAAATACATACTTTGTAAAAAGGTTTTGAGTACTAAATGCAACAGTGGATAGCAGCTTCATTCCACCAAGCCTCTGAATGGAAAGAACTCATTCACCAATAACTATTATCTCCTAGTGTTATCACTGAAAGTTTTCTGTTTCTCAAAATGTAACTTTTCCTTTGAAGGGTAAATTTCTCCTAGAGGGCATTCACATCATTTGAGTGCTTTTGTTCTTCTTTAATTCCAATACTTCTTCCCACTCAATCAGGCTACAACACTGGAACCCGCTTTCTGAAATAATCATTTTTGAATATCTTTACTAGCCAAACCTCTCTGCTCTTTCACATATGGGTTTCATCTAGCTCTCAAGATAAAACTGAGAAATAGAAATACTAAAAAAAAAAACCACCCATATTACAGCAACTTATCCTGGGAAGTTGAAGTCTCTACAAGTCTGAAACGAACATCTCCTTTGTATTTTCTTGACAACACATTAGTTTCTTGGGTATGATGAAGAAAGCCTGAAAACTGCAAGATGAATTCATTGGAATATCTCTCTTTGAGTGTTTTTAAATGGTAAAAATGGAAAAGCATCCTAATTTGTGTCTATATTATCATACTCTTGCAAGTTGAGTTAACCATGTGATAAAACTGAACTTAATTAAATTAATGAATAACTCAGAGTCAAGAGTTCTTTTTTACTATAAATCCTACTTTTTCAGGTTATCTAATGCATGAATCAGAATAATTTAAATGTCACAAGCTCCTGTGTAAGATACAACCTTCTAATCTGATTCTATTTTCCGAGGGTTATGAAAAAAAATTTCCAGTATCTCCAAGTCTCATTGTTCATTTTCATATGTCAGTGACTGTTAAATTTGCTTGCTTGTTGCTCTCACCAATAGGGCTGAATTTGTGGGAAAAGTTGATCTCCTCATATTAACTTTTCAATTTTAATAAATGATTGTTCTAGCAGAATTTTATTTTAATAGCTACTTGACACTCAATCACATATATATATATATCACTATGATTCTTGAGAAAACATGCAAACCTTTCTCCTTTTGAGTTTAGGTCACCTCTGCTAATCATTCATTTTCGGGAAACTATTCTATTTTCATATTTTTAGAGGTCGGTGGATTCCGCTGTGTATGTAGACTGAACTTCCACTATCTATTCATCTGTTGATGAACAGCTAGAATTGTTTCATCTTCTTGTGGTCATTAAAGGATCAAACAGAACATCAGTTTAATTCCTGGTCACGTGTCTCTGTGGTAGGATGCAGTCTGTGTGTGTATTCTCAGCACTAGTATGACATGGTAGATTTATTTTCAGGGTTTTTTTTGAGAAAACTCCCATTCTGAAATCCACAGTGGCTATACTAGTTTGCATGATTACCAGTAGAAAATGGGTCCTCTTTGCACACACACACACACACACACACACACACAGAGATTGATTCTGTTAATTTTATGTTTCAAGTGCCAAGATTCACTTTTGCTTTTTTTTAGGCAATATAAAAAGAAAACAGTTTAATTTTGTGCAAATTTTAAGCACTCTCTGTATACATAAAATTCGAGTTACTGTCAAGAGCTGAAGTAAAACAGAGACTATCTTATGAAATCCTGCATTTCAGTTTACTCCTCTTTATAATTCAGGAAGACTGAATGATATTGTAGGAGTGAGATGTTTGTTCAATAAAATTGAATTTATAGGAAAAAATTATATGCTCCAATCCTGACTTCATATCTTTCTTAATTCTAAGAGATAATTTTTATTAACCTGTACAATCAGAATATCTAAAGTAATATGCATTATGAAATATAAACCAGGTAGCATGAGTTACGCAGGAATAAATTGAGCAGTAATGAGGAGCATTAATTTCATGACAAGATTTCTAAAGTAATAATAATGTAATAAAGTAACAATAATTAATGCTTATCACATCTGTTATGAAGAATAGAGCAGAGCAAAAACTTGGAAAATATTTTGTTTGATTTTATAGTATTGTTGGGAGGGAAAAACTCAAGTGCTTTTTCTTTTTCCATTTCCATATCCTTGGCTCTAAGACTCTGGATGAATGTCTGACTTTTTGCTCGGAACTTCTGTTAGTTCCTGTCCAGATAAAGCTGCTGGCAAGTCTACTGCAGTTGACAGGTGGCCGAATATTGGCCAAGGCGCAGGGGGACAGCTCTGACCTTTGGCTTGCTTTGGACTAAGGGTCATGGAGGGTGATGAGTTAAACATCATACTGGTTTCCTTTACTGCATTTTCAAGTTCATTCCTTTGATATCACTGTCAGGAGACTGCCCAAAGGGTTCAGTAGGATGGCTTCCTGCTAAGCGCTGTGACAAAAGATGTGTGATGTCTGAGTTCTGTAGCGCAGAAGGTAGAAATGAAATTTGTCCTACTGCTGTCTTGGTTATATACAAATAACATGAAATTATGATTTAAGGAAATCAAACAACAAAAGTTATAGGTACTGTGCTGTAGCAGGACTGCAGAGATTAACTGCATAGGTAGTTTTGGCTTCACGGTCATGGTGTCTCAAATAAAGGATTACCATGAGAATACATTTTTCATACTTCCTAGACACAAGCTTAGGCAGGGGCTCATGATGATTATGTATGCACTATGTTCTAATGAAGGAAGCTTTGAAGGCTGAGATCTCACGGTATACTTTGGGATCATTCTATTACTCCCTGATTAGAATCTAGCAGGCATAGATAGAGTCAATGAGAATTAGAGAAGACAAGGCCAAAGACATGGACAGGAACAGTAAGGGAATAGCAATTGAAGTAGTAATATATATGTGTAGGGATTTAGTTCATTTGCCAGGAAATCAAAGTTCTGATAGTAGCTAAGACTGCTTCTCAGGTTAAGGCTCTTGACCTGTCTATCATCCTGTCAGCTCCTCATTTCTTCCATAGCATCAGCTACCGTAAAGTATTCTTGTAACTTTTAAGCTATGTCCTTCTTTGTCTGGTGATTTGTTATATAAGTGTACTTATTCTCTTGACTGACCATACTGGTACGTTGAATACACAGTCTCTTTAGGGTAAGACCTATGACAACATCAGCTCTTACTCAACAACCCTCTGCTACCCTCTTCTGGTTGCAGTCTATCACTGCACGTAACCCTTCAAGAAACATACTGGTCTATCCTCTCTAGGTGTGATGGCCTATGAGTAAAAGTGACGGGAGGACAGACCATACAGCAAGGTATAGCTGATGGTTCAAAAAACATGTTCTCGTAGAGAAGATGACATTGAAAGCTAAGGCAAAAGTTAGTGTATAGCGGTCTAGTCACACAGTCAAGACTAGGTTGGTGGTCCCTTGCATGATGGGCATGTTCTGGATGAGAAAAGTCCAAAACAGCAATGGGAAAGTACTCATCTTTCAGCAGCAGTCCATTTCCAAATGACTTAAACTGAAAATCTTTACACTTATATTTCCTTTTTCTATTTTTTTTAAAAAAGTGATTTTCACCATCTTTCATACTGCATGTGATTATCGTTTTATTGGTATACGGAAGCTTTTAGAAGATAAATGGCAGGCACATTTTTTTCTGTTGCTTTTTTATTAACAGTATTCAAGAGTAGATTTTGGTGTCTATTAGATGCTTAAACATTTTTAGGATAAGGAAGTACCACTAAGAATCACTCTCTTCCTGTTGAAGCTAGACTATGAGTGTTAAAATTTGAAATTTCTCATTCTTTCTGCTTACTAAGTGAGAACCCAGTAGTGGAGTTACAAACATCAATTGAGTTACCAGGATCCAGTTCAGATATTGTCATATTTTGGAAAAATATGATCCATGTATTTGTCCAGAATTCTCAAATTTTGTAATCTATCAGAACCACCCAGGAAACTTGCTAAATGAATATTCTTAAAACATAAAGAAGTTCCCAATTCTACAACCCTAAGATGAATTCAGACTAATTATGTATACAATAAAATATGAAACAAATATTTGCTGATGGCTGATATTGTTAAATAAATAAACTAAAAATGATTCTTTAGATTAAATTTCTTCTCAGAGACTGAGAAGGATCCCACAGGAGATTTTGTTCATATGGAAGGTGGGCTGCATGGCTACAGATACATAGAGCTTGCAAGTGTCCGAGTACCAGCACACGTACAATTTCAGTGCTTGTCTGAATGTCCCTTCCTGAATCTCATTTCCAAAGATCAAGTTGTAGTGCATAGCAGGTGATTCTGATACTAGAAGACAAAGTGTTGTGTTTTAGAAATACCGGTATACACAGACTTTCTTTGATAAAGAAGCAATTAATAGCCCTATATAAAGCGCAACATCTTGAAGTAGTCTGAGAAATTTATGCATTGCCAGATATTTAATTCTTTCTAAATCATCATATAAACTGTGATGTAATTGATATCATGGCTCATAAAGATGTTGCCTATCCGAATTTATTTCACAATATAAGAATTATAGTTATGTGTAAGGCAATGTATAGATATTTAGGAGTGACATTGTAATATTAATGTTTTCTCTTTCTGCTTTATATATTACAACCTAAGAATCTTTAATGGGCAGCAATCTCATGGTTTATTGCTGTGGTGGAGGTCAGTTGTTTTGATAGAGAGCGACTGCATATAGCTTGCTGGAGACACAATCTCTATTGGAGCTTTCACTCTCTGGTTATGGAAGCAACAAGGGGTCATATGCAACCTGGCTAGGCTACATAGATCTGTTACATAAAATGGTTGTAGACATTTACAAATATATTGGATGCCCATTGCTATAATTAACGGTGAGGGTAAAAGATTTGGATTCTTATTAATTAACACTTACCTTTTATCTTCTTGTAAGTTTAAATTCCATTTTTTACTTATAATGACAGTACAATTTTATAATATAATTAGCTCTACAATATAAATAAATTGAGTACAAAATCAATCCAGTGTTTAAAATGTGTCAGAAAAGAAATGCTGGCATTACGAGACGGAAAAAAAGTTTCTAAAATATTATTTATTATGACTATGTGCACGATGCTCTTCCAAAAACCCTCCCCAGAAATAAGTATTAATGTTGATATTTAACAGATATGGGAAGTATGATCACATACCTTCTTACTCGGAAGCTACCTTGATAGAGAGGGAAAAACTACGGTTCAGACTGAAGGAGTTCTAAATTCATCACTTATGGTCTTCCTACCTCCTTAGGTTTTTCCATGATGATTAACCTGTAATTAACAAATGTTATGATTAATCTATAGGATATCTTCAAATGAGGTGTTTTCAGTGTATAAGTAAGTGGAGTGAATGATGGAAAAATGAGTCCTAAATACTGAAATGATGGTAGCATGGTTATTAAAGAGGTGAATATGCGAAAGCTGCTGTGACAGTATGGCAATATTCTGTATTATCAGACGCACCAATACAGTCTCCCAGCACAGGCAATTCGTACCGGACCTTGTGGAAGCTAAGTTAATGTTCAGCATACACCGAATACAGATTCACCGAATGAATCTTCTAAACATTCATCACGGAGATTATATACCACGTTAAAGAATGTTATCAACATTCCAATCATTCCCTCATTACATTTTGTAATTTTTTTATTTTATTTATTTATTTATTTATTATTTTTTGTAAGCAATGCATAAGTATCTTTTTTATTTCAGACACTTTTTTATTGTTATTAAAAATTTTTTCCACCTCCTCC
>LOJH01019274.1:9095-23472 GCA_001685095.1 Ellobius talpinus | reverse complement strand
GGACCTCCTGAAGAGCAGTCAGTGCTCTTAACCTCTGAGCCATCTCTCCAGCCCATAAAATATATTTTAATTAAAATATAATTACACCACTCTTCCCTTCCCTCTCTCCAACCACTTCCATGCTTCCTCCCTCCAAATTTTAGCACCTTCTCCCTTTCAAATTGACAATTGATTATTATCTTTACATAATAGAGATACAGTGCACAAATACAGAAATACAAACTTCTGACCACATAAAAGTCCATGTTTCTTAAACAACACGACATGAATATTATTTGCACTCTGTTATGGCTGGCATCTCTAGTTTGATTTGATGAGATCATAAGTGTTTTCATCAGCAACACAGGATACATTTGATAAAGAATACTAATAAACTTATCCTGATGGAATATCTCTTTCCAGCAAGTTCAAACAAAGAGAAAGCAACAAATTTCACATCACTAGACAGCTTTGTTTTTTTTTTATTAAAGTACATGTTTCATCCATTTATCTCACTTTGGTTTGTTTTTATACTCTCAACATCACACGTGTGTTCCAACGTATTGCAAATCTATATTTTCCTGTAGTATGAGTACTTAAATCATATTTTTTGAACATCCAGGCAGCTACATACAGTGATTCAATCTAATTTTAGATCAGAGCACTTCTGCTTAACAAACACTAATCCGCAAAAAAAAGAGGGACAGAGCAAAGCATGATGCTAAAAATAAGCGTTGCTTTTCATATGACAGGCAGATTGGCTGAGGAAACACTTGTTTTACATTCTATCCATAGGAAACGATTGCATTAAACTTACTGAAAATACAAAGGGTTTTATTAAATCATTCTTAACCAACCTTTTCTATTTGCCCTTATCAGAAAGCAGGTAAATGGGAATATAATTTCAAGGTAAGTGACCTGCAATTACTAATCTCCCACATTCCCATGTAGTAGAATTTCTAATAAATGATGGCTCAATTTATTATTTATTATTGAAGGTCATATCCATTAGACTAGCATTACCTTTCCATGTTCCCAATGACCCACAGCTTTGATTTCTTGCTAAAATCAGCTAATAGAAATGTCAGTAGATTAGTGTTGCATTTATATCCTTTCCTGACTGTTTACACTTGCTTTTCAGAATACGTGTATTCTTCTGGATGTGCAGTTCACATTCTTAAGACACCACACTAAATGTTTTAAATAGAAACATTTTGAGATTAAGATTTAGAAAACAGTTATTTAGTATTTGGCCAAGAGGTTTTGAAATCTCTGACTTCTTCCTTATTTATTTATCTATTTATTTATTTATTTATTTAGACAGGGTTTCTCTGTAGCTTTGGAGCCTCTCCTGGAACTCGCTCTGTAGACGAGTCTGGCCTCGAATTCACAGAGTTCCACCTGCCTCTGCCTCCCAAGTGCTGGGATTAAAGGTGTGTGCCACCACCGCCCAGTTTAAGCTATAATTTCTTATTAGGTCATAGTCTTATTAAGTTTTATAATAATCGAAAGCAAGTCTTTTTATCTTTCTATGTAATAATGTAAATTTATTGTTCTATATTTTAAATGTTTAGTATTCTGACTGAGATAGCTGTAGTCATTTCTGAAATCAGCTATGCGGCCAGCTGTATGTGTTCATCAAAATATCATGTTTTTAATACAAGTGTTACGCTTTAGTTTTATCACCAAAATTATTTTCCTAGCCTGATCCCATTTGGATTAAATAGGACCTGTGCAGTTTGGATTGTAGATTTGTAAGTAGCTTATGACTTTTCAGATGCAAAGACGTTATTACAGAAATCACAAACTTGTCTTATGTATCTTTAGACATTGTGATTCAAATTCTATACATAGCAGTGAAACACAATGACCTACCTTTATTAACAAAATGACTAAGTGATGCTATGTTATACTAAAAAGATAATACTAGCTTTAGACTCACATAACTTTGCTTAGTTATCAGCATTTTAAATAATCCCATTGAAAAAAATATCTCTCAATAAGCTACATGGGAGCCTGCAAGTCATATGTGATTTGCTGTGAGAGCCTCATAATGAAGTATTAATTGCAAAATTGACAAAGGCATGCATGAAACACTCAAAGAATTAATAAAAGTATTTAGAAAGTATTCCCAAAATATAAATGAAAGGAGGATTATTAAATTTGATGACTTCATTCTCATATACAGATATGTGATATATTTAATAATCCTTTTCTTTTGTGGCCAGAAGATTTGTAAAAATAAATGCACCTTCCTTTGCTTTCAAATAAAGAACACTAAATGACATGTGGTTTGGGAAGTAAAGACTATGGTGATGGGCTTGAATGTTTAAATTTTCTCTTGATTTATAGTTTTGTAAAAGTACATCTTAATTCATCTTTTTCCTATTAATGATTCTTGAAATTTATAACTCCAAAACAAAAGAATTTTGTGTATTAAAATGACATTTTCTAGGTAAAATTTCTAGCAATAAGAAAAATCAATTAGCAGTAGATGATGTTGCCTAATTTAAACAGTGTAGATACATGTACATTTAGTCAAGAAAACTAGTTAAAATGTGCCATGGGCAGCATCATTTTCTAGGTAAGGTATGATGCTTTATCTTATGTTTTCTAACTGTGTAATCACTAGATACTGTTTCTCTGTAGCAGATAAACCCTGAAAAGGTAAATCCAGTGATTGCATCCATTACACTGTTCACAAATTGGAGTTTACTTCCATAGAATTTATTTTCTTAATTGGCTTAATTAAATTTTTTGATCAATATTATTTAGTATATCTCTGGGCTGGCCCTGGAGTTAACGATTTGTTTAATATATATACATATTTCTGGAACTTATACTTGGGAATAAGAAATAGTCAGACAAAATTAATTATTACATTCACAGAGGATTTTGTCTTTTCTTGCTCTTTCTCTTCATGTTTTCTCCTGTCCTTACTAATAAGTATGTCACTGCATGTGTGGATTCCTTAGGTCCATAGACCCCAGCTTAGGCCCATGAAAACCTAAAACAAAATCATCTCAAGCAGTTTTCCTTAGTATCCTCTCAGGCTGGGCAGCAAGCATATGAGGACACTAACATAAGAGAATTCTCTGTGTTAATTATTTTGAATAACCTCTCTCAAAACAACTCACTTGGCACTAAAATGTACTTATTATAAGATTACAAGAACAAAATTTTATCAAAAATAACTTTTACCTGAAATTTTCTATCATCTGAAGTCAAATTCCTCCTTAATAATCTGTCTTAACTCCATTTTTTTTCTTCTGAGTAAAGCTGATATTAAAGCCATCTGAAAGGTTGCCACTCACTGCTTCATGGATGCAATTATTGTGACTTGTGTCTCCCATCGTTTTCCAGGCGAAATTGTATGTTGTCTGCTATGATTGATTTATTGATGCCTTTGTACTTCATTTGTCATTATTCATTATTTTCTTTGTCAAACAGACTCACACTTTTGTTCACATAATCATGCAGTCCTGCCTCTCAATAAGCAAAGTGGCGGATGGCTCCCAACATCCTACCATGGAGACCTGTAATGATAGCACTTCGCAAAAATGGCTACTAAGAAATTATACAAGAGAAGAAGTTTTTAGAAATATATTTGGAAATCTTACTGATGATTTTTTTCTTTAATGCTTGTAGAGGTTTGTGTTTCAGACTTCTTAAATTTTCTTTAGTTATCAAAATATGAAATTTTATTAAAACATTTTATGGCATTATTTTTTATCTTTTACTTCTTAGCTGCTCATTAATTTGGAGACTGGATATTTTAAGTAATAATTATTCTTCATTAACAAAAAATTACTTTCCAGTTTTTATTTCAAATATGCGTATGTGTATATGTCTGTGAATATAATGGGTTAAATACATTGTGAAATATTTATTCTGTTTAAGCCTCATACTAACCACATCTGTATGGAAATGAATTGTATGTAAAAGGTGAAAAGATGACTAAATGTAACATAGGTTAAAAATGAATTATTTTGTAACTTTGAAATTATTTAGTTTTGTTTTGTTTTATTCAGACGGCTCAACTGTGTGTGTGTGAGTGTGTGTACCACATCTTCACATATTTTGTAAATTATCTTTGCTTCATTCTCAGACCCTAAGTAAATCCTTTACTAAGTTACCCTGAACAACTCATGGAAAAGGCATATCTACATGTGTCTTCTGTGCTTAGACAGATGATACAGTTAAAAATCAAAGCTCTTCAAAGGCATGCATTTTATTTATCATTTTCATAAATGGTGACATTTTCTCATTAAATAATTAAGTGAATTCTATTCAGTTCGAGTCAATAAACAACTGTGAAATATTTTTGTAAATGATACAAATAAAAGCATATTTTGAATTCTTGGATTTAAGGGGCTTTTTAAAAAAGCAATAAATAAGTGACTTTTCTTTGTTCAGTCACTGGCGGTGGGAATTCATGAAAGGTTCTAGAGGTTTTCTGGTTCCAATAAACCAGCTAAAGCTGTTAATGTATAATTGAACTTCACTGCTTGTGGCACTGCTCAAAACAGAAGCAAGGAGACGAGAGGGCAGAACAGGTATTGTTTGGATTAGAGTGTATTTGAATCATGGACAATCCAAACAAGAGATGGAAAAGTTGGAGTATCCAAGACCTTTTGGGTTAAGAGGAATTGCCAGAAGGCAATTTACATGTAATATTTGAGTTTGTCCTTTTTTTGAGGGGGGGAGCAGGTGTTGAAACAGGGTTTCTCTGTGTAGCCCTAGCTGTCCTGGAACTTACCCTGTAGACCAGGTGGCCTTAAACTCAGAGATCTGCCTGCCTCTGCCTCCTGAGTCTACCACTGAAAGCTGTGACAGTAGTGTCTCAGCAGGGAAGCCTGCAGCAGGTCCCTCATGGCTTCCTGCAGCTTCTGGAAACTAGCTAGCTTTCCCAAAGGTCATATTCTGCACAAGGTGTTGAGATCTCCACCTGGAAGAGGAGGAAACCAACCATGCTCAAAGTAAATGGTAGCTCTGGTAAAATCTTCATAAACACTGTGCCTAGGAACCAACTTTAAAGTTTCTGCTCTTAGAGAAGCTCGCAGTTTGATTACTGACAGACACGCACATGGACATTTACGGGTAATTTTTTTTTCAAAAAAACAACGAGCCATGATTCCTAAAAACAGTTGACAGTTTTACTCTTACTTCATTTCTAAGGACTTAGAGTTCTTTGACCAACGTTCAAATGCTTGAGCAGAAGGGGAAAGAGATGTGTGAACATTTGTTAAATGTAACTCAGAGTTTTCTAATGAAGAATCAGTCTTCAGAATGATTTTGGTGGCTTTTCCCGGTGCCCAACCTAGTAAAAGAGAGAAATTAATTCACACTCAGGAATGCTTGATCCTGAAGTGTTTGGCTTTCTAGTGTTCTACATTAGGCAGAGTTTTTTGGTTTTTCACTTGTTACCTTTGGAAAAGTGGGTTTTAACTACTAATAAGTTTTTTAAAGGAGAATGAGAATAAACATTGATTAGAAAGAACAATACTAAATAGAACGTTCTGTACTGATATTACTTGTATTAAAAATTATTCTATGTAATTTTAAAAACTCTTTATTCCAATGTGACATGTGGTAATTGACCAAATCATTCAAATACTGCGATAAATGACTATACTACAATAAAGTAATGACAGTACATTGTATAATTCATTGTGTGGTAACCTACTCAATAAATAAAACAATTGTTTTTTTTAAAAGGAAATTATCAGAAGAACACAATGGAAAGTGCTTTTCTGAAGGAGAATGTCTGCATAAGTTGACTCAAATCTGACATAGAGATGATTTTCTTTGCTGCTGTTGATCTTACCTACAACTTTTTAAAAGGAAAATATTGATTTTGTTTAATTTTGCATCTAATTTTAAAACTGGCTAATCTTTGAATTTCCTGTCATTGTAAGAATAAACCAGCCATCTTCTTGCTATCTTAGGCAATTTCTTTTTACTTCATTTTTTTGCTAAAAATGACTTGAGACTCTGTATTAAAAATGACAACAGAGGCTTCAATCTTGACATTACCTTTGTTTTAAAACACCTAGCCTTTTAATTTCCTGCTTGTGGTCAGAGAGACATCTTTCCCTGCAGCCTGTCATCTGTTCTGTCTTTTATTACAATAGCGAAACACAGGACCAGTTACAGGTGTTTCTCTATGTTGACGACATGTACCCCCAAACATACTATCAAGGTCAAGAAAACATTATAAAAAGAAAACTTTCCCAACTTTTAGTTTTGGTACTCTACAAAAACATATGTTTAGAATACAATATTCAAGAACAACTTGCCAATTACCTCACATGTGTGAAAGCGCTTTAGGATGAAGATCTTTTTCTGTGTTTCTGGGCATGGCCCATGGAATTAGCAAAATAATAAGTAATTGATAACTTGAAAGCATATAGTCTTAAAACATGCAGAAATGTGAAGTTCCAAAAAATGAATTTGATTACAATTGGAAAGAAAAGCTGCTTGATGACTAAACACAGTACATTTATTAGAACTGTGAAGATAATAAAATATATCATTATCCCTATGTTTCAATTTGATGCTGATAAATTTGCTTAAATATGATAAGCATCCCACAAAGGTAGATTGATTATTTCTGGGTACACTAATCACTGGTCTACAGTTAATGTCTAAGATACTACAGTTTAGTAGTTTTTAATGTGATTATCTCTGGCTATTTTGTTCATTTGGTTACCAGTTGTTGACTTCTGCATTGATCAAATTATTGCTGACTAGAAAACCAAGCTTTTTCGTAAATATTAATATATGTCACCTTCAACTGAACTCCAAGGTCATTAATAAGCTTTTGGCAAAGATGTCTTAATTTCCAGCAATCTATAATAAATGTTAGCCAATTCCTTTAACCACCCTCAAATGATGGTGTATTTGACAAAGCAATCATTTTATGATCAAAGTTATATATGTAATTTAGAGACACATGTACACTGTTCCTTTTAAAAACATGTCATATTACTACATATTGAAATGATGTAGAATATTTTTGAAGAGAACCTTTAATCTAGTTGCTAGTAAGTTACTGACTGTTGCTTCTCTTTTTGCAGAGACTCACTTTGAGACATGTCAACAGTAACCAATGTCTTGATGAACCTTCTGAAGAAGACAAGATGGTGCCCACCATGCAGGACTGCAGTGGCAGCAGATCTCAACAATGGTTGCTGAGGAACATGACCTTGGGGGCATGAAGACCATTTCTCCCAAGACATGAACGTCTCTACACTTTTGTTTATACATTGTTTTGGTTTGGTGAATTATTAACTTTGCCAAATTGAAAGTTTTAAAAAAAATACTTTTAGTATTCTAAAACACAGTTGTTTATAATTCATTTTTAGGAATGTTTATTTCCCTACTAAAATTTGTATCTGATTGAAGAAGCACATAAAATATAAGTAATAGGATACCGTCATTAAACATTTGAACTGCGGAAAAATACACTTTGCATTTCCTTTTGAAATGTCTTTATTAGCTTCTGTCACAGGGTTACTTGGAATTGTTTTTTATTTTATGTTGTAATAATGATGAGAGATCATGTAATGCCTTATACTATATCTTACTTATGAAATATTATCATTGCTTTATAAAGCTTCTTTTTAAAAAATGCCTCATGGAACCATAGTGAATTTCTATGCTAACATTTGGAACACTTATGCATTGAATTCATCACACAAAATCATCAGTACAAGGAAAAAAATTAAGTTTGCTTTTGAATTCATAGAATATTAAATTATCATACCAAATAAAGGACTTGGAAATTTATTTTAAATAATAAATTTAAGTCTAATAATGAAGAGAGTGAGTCCGATATCAAGAAAAACAAGAACATTATAAACTCCAGGAATCGCTGGGAGAGAATCTTCACCTCCACCTGAGAACAGTCTCACTCTGAGACTTGATATCAGGGTCTGAATCCTCAGCTGCCCTTTATGTCTGCATACACAAAGCTGTACCTTTTCCCTTCACTCTAGGATTATAGGTGGAAGGTGACCTTTTAGATTCAATTTAAAACTGTTTTATGACTTTTAGTTCAGTTGGTGATGTCATTGGCACTTTGTATTTTATTTTTAAAAAGTATGGCTCTATAATAATTTATTGCTATAGTATTAAATCTAACATCAATTATTGGAAAACAAAAATCATGAGAATTCATTAAAATTACATTAATTGAACTATTACATATGGTTTGGAATGAAATGTGGCTCAGTCTTACTTAGGGGATGTCATGTGTTATTTCAACTTTAAAATTCTTTTGTTCACAGTGAACGAACTGATGTTGTGAAAAAGACACAAAACACAGTGATGGGATGTCAACAAATTTTTATGTTCAATAGTTAAGTGACCATCTAATTGTTGTGTATGTATGTTTGATTTGTGTCTCTAGCAGCTAGAGGAATTCTATGGGGGTGGAAATAGAACATTCTTCAGGAGTAGAAAGTCTGTTCTTTTGACCTTATGTTTCAAATGATCTAGAAAAAGCATTCATCGGCTAGCTACACCTTTTTTTATCTATCCACACCCTCTTATCTTTGTCATTCTCTCCTGTCTCGTCCTCTTTCTCTCTGTTTCTCTGCCCCCATTCTCTCTCTCTCTCTCTCTCTCTCTCTCTCTCTCTCTCTCTCTCTCATCTCCCCGTCTCTCCCCCCCCCTCTCTCACACACACACAAACTTTAAAATGAAGATAGATTTTTCTCAAGACCTTTATTTTCCTAGCTGCCTTCACTTCCACTTTGGCTCCATACTGTTGGAACTGTGAAAAGCAATCCAACTTGGAATGCTTCAGGTTTGCTGTTTAAAGCTCAAGCATCCTATACTCCAAGAACTTCAAGGAATTCCTAGATTTCCTAAAATTTTAGACAAAAGATTTAATATGAGAGCTTTTATTCATGAGATAGACATTATCCATATGACATCTAACAGGAAGCCATGGCTCTCAAATGGCAGTCAATGTTAAACTGATCATGACCACTCAAGTCACCTGAAGCCTAGAAACAAGTCCATTTTTTGTCTCCACTCTTTACTCCTTTGCTTTCTTCTTGTCCTGACTCAATAGACATGAAATAGCCTTATATATTGTTTTTCTGAAAATTAAAAAGTTTAAACTCTCAAGTTCATTATACTTACGGCAATCGAAACACATATTATAGATAGCAAGTGTGGTCAATGACATTTTGAAAGAATATAATCGCTTAATGGGAGCTAAAATTGAAGCATCTCAGCAACATTTTATGTAAATGAAAATTTGTTATGGTTACTTTGAAATACACAAGAACATAAGAAAAACTCTCAAAGACTCATCAGGTGACTTGGATACATGCTGTGTAGAGTCTGAAAATAAAAAAAATAGGTGTGTGGAGAGACAAAATTACACAAAACATTGAAACCAGAAAGATCTTAAATCTTAATTCTTCAAAAATATTTGCCTTCAGTAAAGTAAATGAAAGCCTTGATTGGAATCACAGTGAGTCACACACATACACGCACACACATACACACACACACACTGATCTGGGCAAGTAGATTTTTCAATTGCTTCAGTCTATACATTCCTCTGGGTTTTTCTCATAAGGACAAACGCAGTTTCACCTTCTATGATGTTCAAGTCAAAGCTAGAAAGTTGAGAATTGAGGGATCATTCACACAGTTGGCAAAGTGTTCATGTCCCACCTCCCTCAGGATGAAGACCTGAGTCTGAGTCCACGCACCCGTATTTAAAAGAGCAAGAAACCACTAGATTGCTGGCATGTGTTTTTCAATCCTAACACTAAGTAGGTAAAAACCAGTGAATTCCTTGAGTTTCCTGGTCATCCACCTTAGCTCAATTGGAAAGCTCTAGGTCAAATGAGAGATTGTGTCCTTAAAACCAAGTGATGATGCCTTTGATTGACTTCTGACATCCACATGTGCATTCACGTCATGTTTGTGTGAATGTGCACACACATATAAAATATGTAACATCACTTTTGACTTTTCTTTCTCTTTCAGACTTTCCAATCCTGTCCTTCCTGCATGGAACTTCCTGCAGCCAAAATTAACTAGAACTTGGCCCAAAAACAAAATTTAAACTTGATCAAGATAAGTTTAGAAATGCATGCTTTTTTGATAATTGACTACATTGTGGTCAAGTGTTGATTTTGTAGATGACAACATCGTGTTGCAATGTCAAAAGGTTGGGCAAAATGAGTCTAACCATCTGGAAATTGAAGTTAACTTAATTCTCTCTTTGGTATATAACCAGAAACCATTAATTTGTTACCACGTTCACTGAATGTTACTCTTTCTGACTTTCTAAATCCCATGCAGTATTCATATAATACTGCACTTTTCCCAAGTCTTACCCAATGCTACACTTGTTTTCTTAATTACAACAGTCACACAGATATTGTTAAAAATAAATTTTTACATTTCCCTGAACATAACCTTCTCATTAATTTTCAACTCATCTCATAGTTCATGTCGTGTCTCTATGTGCACTCCACAAAACATATATGCACAAACCCTCTGCACATGGATATGTGCATAACATCATTTACACGTGTGTACATGCACATGCATAGATATCTCTGTTTCTTTTGTTTTGTATTGTTTTTCGAGTCACAGCTTCTCTGTAGTTTTGGAGCCTGTTCTGGAACTAGCTCTTTGTAGACCAGGCTGGCCTCAAGCTCACAGAGTTCTCTGCCTCCCAAGTCCTAGGATTAACAGTGTGAGGCAACAGTGCCCGGCGACATTTCTGTTTTCTAATCTCTTACCATCTTTTCATTTCACTACACTGTCCTGGCTGCCAAGCAAGTTTCTGCTTTAGTGTTGGTTCTGTCTGTCCCATACATGTCATTCTTTTTACTTTTTTAGGTTTCTTTTCAAACATTACCTATTCAGTATAACACATTCTTGTCCTGTCTGCAATTCCTTGCTCCTATCCCTCTGACCAAAAATAAATCTACTCTTTTATTTATATCAATTTCTGCCAGTCTCCAACACACACTTGGGAATACAACTAGATTTATTTCGATCTTTTGATTTCAGTGCCAAGTCCACATCTTTGTAAGGTGTAAACACCCTATCGCCAATCTACAAACCCAGGCATTTAAGTCTTTTATAAACCAAGGTTTATATTAGTTTTACCCACTGGCTATATTTAGCTTCTTTTGTTATCTCTTGGCACACACTAATTATACTTCTTAAACTAATGAGATTAAGAGTGTGTTGAAGTTGTTAAGAAGCATTTTATCATAAGATTTCATATTTAAAACTGTAGAGTCCAGCAACATATTTATAGAGAATTTTTAGAGCTTTGTTTCCAAATGTAATTTTTTCCTAAAATCTTTCATACTAAAGGACTATTTGTTGTCATCTCTGTTAAAATCACCTGCCTTATGGAAATGAAATATATCATTTTATTAAAATGCTGCTTTAAGATATAAGTTGATTCACTTAACTGAAAAAAATATAGTTTCAGCTTTTTGGTTGTGTTAGATTGATCACAGAAGGGCTAAGATTTTGAGTCTTAGAAATGAGATAATACATTCTTTCAAAATCATACTTATTTTCATGTTTTGACAATGACTATATAAAGTTTATTTTCAATGTAAAAAATCTATTAACAAAAGATATCATAGAAACCTTAAAACATTAAAGATGTTATGCCATTCATTTCTGTGTTTATAGATGATAAAATTGAGCCATGGACATATAGTGTAGCTTGCCCAAAGATCATAGCATTATAAACTAAGCTGCGAAGTCTCCTAAAACAACTGCCAAAAATATATAAAGGCACAATAATGGAAAAAATAACCTTCATCAAAATCTCTTTTATTAGTAACTTGTTTCTTACTGTTTTTTATTATTTCATAAAATTTGTCCAATAAAATAAGACCACAGATAATAGAAGAAGACCTGCATCACAGTGATTATTATCCCTGAAAATATAATGTTTACAGAAGTGTCGGACACACTAGTACCAGTAAACAAATGGTTTGAGGAAGGCAGCATCAAGCTTTTCAGTAGTAACTGGTAGAACTCTGTTTCATCTGTTTTCTTGCAATTCTCTTGAAGGTAAAGTAAGGCTGACCTACAGCTTACACAGACTCTTAAACCATCTATTCCTGTGAACACTGAGTGAGTTCTGTGTTTGCAGCTTTGCAGAAGACAGAGAAACCGGAAAACACTTCTAGGCCTCCCAGGGTCGCTTTGTTATAAGCATAATACGTAAATTTGATTTCTCCTTAGTGCTTAGAAACAGCCCAATAAATAATAAGGAAAACAAAGGAGGCGAAAGAGGGGGAAATAAACTGCTATTAAAAAATAACATAACTGGTTTTTAATGATTTTTTAAAATTAGTGAGAGGTTAAGGATACAGTAGAATTGCTTCAGCAAACTTCAGAATATTGGCTTGCTCCCATACATATTGTTACTCCATTTGAGAAGTGAATAAGCATAGTCACAGCCATTGTATCTGATCTAAGAATTCAAGTTTTAGTTTCAAAAGAAGCAAAATTCAAGGCATTCTTAAATTGCAGGCATAATGATTTGAATAAATATGAAAAAATAAAGACCTCACCAAATATGGACCTTTTCCTTGAGATGCTATTTTATTCAGCTGAGAATTTATAACCTTGAATAAATGTCCACTGTAGTTGGACAGCAGGAATTCAGTGTGTCAATGCAGCTTGTATTTCAAGATTCAGTCACTAGCTCCCATTATGTCATATAGGGAGTGGAAACATGGCATTTCTTCTGTATAACATAGGAGCGTCTGGTTTGACTACACCATTTTCAGAGTGTTATCAAGTACAAAATACTGTAGACAGATAAGGTGTTGGATGACTAGCAATTTGTTTAACTAGTTAGTATAGACTTTTCCCCGATTTTTGCTTTTTAGTGTTTTCTAAATTTTAAAAGAAATTTTCATTTAATTTATTTTTAAAATCTCCCTGAGAATGTAGTGATTCAACACAGTCTTCTGTCAATATATTTAAGCTGAGGACCACTCTTTGATAATTGGGTCATCATTATGTACAGTAAGTAACTGCCATTGTTATTGTGGGAGAACGAATCATTCTCCTCTGTCTGGTGAGTTAGAATGAAAAAGAATATTGGATATTGTTTCATCTAAAATGTGTCTGAAACAGATGTTTCAAAACTAAAATTTTTATCCTGTGTTCAATGGTGAGGTTAAAACTTAAAGACAATGTTGTTTGGGGTCCTGGTGTTCCTTCATCTAAAAATAGCACAAGGGACCCATAACCACAGAACTTTCTTTGAGAAGGGTGGTGACCGTCTGTTTTTAAAATCAGTGTAGTCACAGCTAGAGAACATAATCTCAAAAATGTTTAGACATGTTCCACACAGAGGATTGTGCATAAAGATTTAAACATTTTAAATGTAAGCATTACTAAATGGTATAATTGTTCTTTTCCTGTAAATTTAAATATTTATACATTTTTGTAGAATTAAAGTATGCCAATTTAGTTTTTCCTTTGGTATATGTTGTCTTTTTCCAAAATAAATTTTGCTAGTACGTCAAACAGATAATTTTATTATTCCATAATTATGTTTTATTTTATAGAATAAAAGAGTGATTATCTAAAACCATTTCTCAACAGCAAGAAAGTCTTGTAAATCCAGTAAAATCTTATACCCAAAATATGTAAAACAGAAACATTGAAATATGATTGAAATATATATCATCTCATTAATTTTTATTATGAGATGAATGGAGACTGAGTATTTCTGCTTTGTAAAAATGATTTAGAGAAGTAAAAATGTCTTTAAATACACGAGAATTCCTTTTTTCTGGTCATGCCTAATTCCCTAGTTCTGATATTGGAGAACTGAAGAGTTGTCTGTGTGCTGGTTGGTAGAACCCTATGGGCAGCACTTTGGTTCTTCAGCACCGGAATCATATTGAAACCCAGAACCAGAATCTAGGCAAAAATACAGAAGAAAGGGAAACGAGTAAACAGAGAAAAGAAGGGAGAGAGGGAAGGAGGGAGGGAGAGAGGAAGGGAGGGAGGGAGAGAGGGAGGGAGGGAATAAGAGACAAAGGGAGGGAAAGAGGGACTCTATTAGTATCCATTTTTAAATGTTCACATACATTAACACGATTCAGAAGTTCACTGACTGACAGCCATCATGAATACTTCATTAGTTTTTCAAGGTCGTCAGCAAATATAAATGACATGCATTTCCTATTTTACATACAGAATATCACTTCTTGGACCTTTACAAGCTGGGTGGTTTCCATGTACCCAAATCTGCTGCCATCTTTCTTGTTATTTTTATGAAAGCACATGGCCTTGCATTTCCAGCCATAACTGTGTAGTGATGGGGGGCACAGGCCTGCTTTTCGTCCCACCCAGCTCCCGCACG
>LOJH01019273.1:0-21314 GCA_001685095.1 Ellobius talpinus | reverse complement strand
AGAAAGATATTCCTATGAAGGTTCAAGAAGCATACAGAACACCGAATAGACTGTTTCTTTCTTTGTTGGCTTGTTTTTTGAGAAAGAGTTTCTCTGTAGCTTTTTGGATCACGAAGCCTGTCCTAGAACCAACTCTTCTAGACCAGGCTGGCCTCAAACTTCCAGAAATCCTCCTGCCTCTGCCTCCCTAGTGCTGGGATTAAAGGTGTGCACCACCAGCACCTGGCATAGCTTAATGACTTCATTTGTATCTGTTGACATTCTCCTCTTTTACAGTTTTCACTTTTCCTTCTCACTATTAAGTCCAGGCTGACCTCTCACTACTGGACCCCTGCTTCACTCCCAAAGCATTCAGATTACAGATCTGCAAAATAATTTCTTATCCCACAACTTTTGAACTATTCACAGCTTTCAAATATAATCTAACTAATCATTTGCTAAATGAGAGGGCAGTATAGATCATCTAAATTAATCATACATATGTAGCTTCAGTATCTGTAGTTCTAAAAATGTGTTCAGGGTATTAAATAATAAGGATTTCATTTACTGAGTTATGTAGTGAGTATCCAAATAATTGAAAATTAAAAATGGCATATTATTATCCTTTCAGGTAATCATGAAGTATAGATACTGCTATTGAATTAATGAGCAATGAATTTAGGAATATATAATTGCATAACATGGCTCTTGCTTGAGCATTGATCTGATCTGGAAGTTATCAACATGTACAGTCGATGCTGTATGACTTACAACCTTGTAACTAATACAAGAACCCCACTATATTTAGCATATCCATTTAAAGATTATCACCACATTTAAATAGACATATCTAATGTTCTAAAGTATACAGCAAGCTGATCCCTAAGCAAATTCTATATCAAGCTCAAAAGGTGGCAGAGATTCCTGCATTACTAACTGGCAACCAACAATTTCCATTCAACTTTAGGAAGAAAAGTAGCTCCCTACATATCTCACCATTGGAGAAAATACTGAAGAAACAGAAATCTAAGTGCCCAATTAAAAACTTCCAACCTTCAGAAATACACTATGCATAATATAAATGTGCATATTATTCTACAGTTAGCATATATGCATCTTAATTTTTGCTAAGTGTTTAATGTTTAAAACACATAATTTTGTCTTAGATTATCAGGATATACAAATTAAGAATATATTAATACTCAAAATTAAAAGTCCTTTTATCGACCTATAGCTACTTGTCTTTGTGTCCTTGCATGATAACATAATATTTAATATTATCTTTTAAAAATAATGCACTAGTGTCAATTGTGGCTTAATGGTTGTGCTTACTTTTAATAATCTTATTAAAATTACCTGCAAATTGTTTTTTCTTTATTCTTTTCTCATATATCACATCCTGACTGCAGTTTTCCCAACCTCTTCTTTCAGTCCCTCTTTTTCCATCCCTTTGACCCTAGATCCTCTCCTCCTTCTGAAGAGGGAGGCATACCAGGTATATCAACCAAAAATGGCCTATCAAGTTGCGGGCACATCCTCCCCTACCCCACTCCTCATAAAGACAAGACTTCTATAAATGGGACTGGGACACCAGTATAGACAAAAAACATCAAGCTTCAATTTTCCCTGCAAGCACGATGTGCTGGGATAACGATGGAGCAGAACTTGTGGGAGTAGCCAGCTAATGACTGCTCCAGCTTGAGACCCATGTCATGAGAGGAAGTCAATGCCTGATATTACCTGGAGAGGAGAAACCTGAGTCTGGATAGCCCAGAGATTTAGAATAGACCTGAAGAAGGACGCTTAAAAGAAATCCCACACTAGCTCAGAATTGAGAATAATAGAGGGTTATTTATTTAGGGGTAGACTCACAAGTAACAATCCTCTGCTGGAACGGAGAACAGCCACCGAGCCTGCAGCCGGAAAAGAGGGCAGACAAGTGTTTAAATTGGCATAAATAACATGAGGCCACGCCCAAGTGGACGGTAACTTAACGGCTACTGGCTCTAGGAATTCCTACAGCGTAGACCCAAACATGACCTGCACACATGCCACAAAAGTCAATGAAATTATTTCTAATGATACTCTGCATCTTTCTGTTTTTCATGATAGCCCCAGTATGTTAAAATCGAAACCACCTGTTGAATCAGCTATATCAAAGAACCATAATTCTCTCAACCACACACTAGTTTTCTCCTTTACTTTCAGTGTCTTAAAATGGATATTGGTCAGTTGAATTTTCTGATAAGTGCAAACAGCTAGCATGGTCTTTTCTGGTACGCCGGCATGTATATCCGAGTGAAGGTTAAGGTTAACTTAATTTCTCACTTCAGTTGAAAATCAATTCTTCCACCCTTTTGTCATAATCCTATCAACTACACAGAGAAGCTGCTCTATTCCTGAGTTATATTTGAATTGGCCCAGGGAATTAAATTTTGGCTTTCAGAAACTGAAAGGTTTTATAGGATGACAGGACCTTTTTGCTTGTATTTACCACAATAAGTAGTGACCCTGGAGCACTAAAGGGGTTTCCATAAGGGGCCTCTCCAAAGAATAAAGGACATTTGAGAGAGGAAGGGGTGAATATATGGGCTGCCTGACTGCAAACAGATGGCATACAAATGCTGCTGCAAAGCTCACAGAAAAAGAAAGAACTGTACCAAAAAAAACCCAAAAACATTAAAAATGTAGGTGTAAGCAATAAAATAAGCATTTAAATTCACATAGTAGTTTTCATGAGTAGGCAGTGATTTCTCTACTTGAAAATCAAACATTCTTCATATTAAGTTATAAATCCATAGGGGTCTGACAAGAGAAATTGCCCTTCTTAATACCCGATTTCAAGTTACAAATTTGTTTGTTTGCTAAAATTCATTCTACTGTAGCACATCCATCTGATTGCAAAGATCTTTACATACGCTAATGCAGGCATGCCCAGCAAATTATATGAAAATGCAATGTGTTTCTTTGTGTACCGAGCTTCACATTTTGACTTTGTTTCTGACTTCCATGAGCAGAATAATGGTGTATTGGGGCATGGAAATTTACCAAAAAGTAGCTAAGTGTATTAGAGTCTATACTTGGCTTCCACTTTTTCACAATATTGATGATGGTTTTTGGAGTGCTAAAGAGACTTTTCAGTTACTGGGAAAGTCCTAAAATCTATAGATTAAAATTCCAGTACTGACACAATGCTCTGACCATGATCTCACTTATCTGTGGACTATATTACAGAGTCCACATGGCCCTCATGGATTTTTATTTGCCTATCCTGTTTTCACTTGCAATACCTGGACAGCTTATTTTCTAGGGTTATCGCTTTTCCTATGTCTAATCTTATAACTCATTAAAAGTTAGAGTTTTATTTAGTTAATAGCCCTTCATTATTTCATTGAAAATGCAAGACAAAACAGTTGGTATTGAGAAGTATTATACTTACATTGATAAACATGATAACCTGTCTCAATGATTGAGAAAGACAAAGTCAACTTGAGTTTCATGTTTTAAATTCTACTCCATCATGGCTCACTTAACATTTTTTTCTCGTGTTATGATCTTCTGGTATTTTTGAGACACAGCTTTGTAGGTTGCCAAGCTCTTTCATATTTGAAGTAGATGAGAATTTGAGGATGAATGCAGACTTCAATTTAGCTCATAATTTTTGGGGAAGAAGTCTACAGAGCATGGCTTAGGGTTTAAGAAGAATCCCTATTTTTCTAAACACATTATGACTAAACTAAACATGTGCATCATTCCTATTTAATGTGGTATTTCTACTCCTTAGTTAGCCACCAGGATTGCTCTAGGAGCTATCATCTTATCTAACTGATAGAGCTGAAAATAGGGTGTCTTTCATGAATGTTACAGTGATAAATGTTTCTAACATAGGAGCCACATTAACATAATAGTATGAAGAAAGACCCACATACGTTTAGCAGAACTATCTAGATAAAACCCACTGCATTCACCCTGAAACTTGTTCAAACTATATACAACTAACTATACAACAGCTCATATACAAACTATAATTACTCCACTTTCAATGCTCCCAAGTCTTCAATCCTTTCCAGCATGAACCAAAACTTTAACGTCTTATGTGACACTTAGTCAAACAGTCTCTTGTTTATTATTTCTGATAAAGTTAGAGATAATTGCCTCATTTAAAATATTCAGTTTTGTTGGGCTGAAAAAATAAAACACACTAAAAATATGAAGTGTTAAAATGTTGATCTCCTAAAGATTTGAGTAGTGTTTGAAAAGGCTTTGAAATAAAAGTAAAGGTTGTGAACAAGTTTCTGAATGGCTAGAATTCTGTAGCTATGAAAGAAGAACATAGAGCTATTGTTTTCTATTCCAGAATAGTGACAATATTATATATTTGAAAATTTCTCATTTTCAACTTGGTTTAAGCAAAGAATAACCATTCTATTGTCCGTGATCCCAGAGAAGCTAGGTAACATTTCAAAATAGCTATAGCTATGAAGGACAATTCTGAAGGATCTATACTTAAGAAAAAATATATAAGGTAATAAATATAATAATCACTCTAATTCTATAGTTAAATAGTATATACATGTATCAAAATATGTCTACATAAAATACTGTTTTCATTAAATATAAAATAAAATTAATAAGTACCCAATTGTTATTGTGTCTAAGCTTACACAAATCTAATAAAATAAATTTCATTGAATTGACATTTATGTAATAATTAGTTTTCTCATGTAGGACTAAGACTCTGTGGACCTGTATAATTAACTAAGGAATTTAATAATTTAAGAACTTCATATCTTAGGGTACATGGAAGAAGTAAATATTACTTCTGTTTCTGAATTTCAATAGAAAATGATTGAATAATATGTTCCACATATTTGACAAGCACCCTAAATTATTACACAGTTGTCTGTTTCTGGAGACTAAGAAAGAGTGAGCTTGTAAAACAGCAGCAGGATAGATGTGCATCTTGATAAGACCATTTATTAAATATTAGGTTTGTTAAATATAATGTAGATGAAACATCCCATCTGTTCTAAACATGGTGTGCTATATTTTCTAACATTTATCATTTTAATTGAATCAGAAAACATTTTGTCACAGAACTTATTTTTCAAAAATAAATTTCTGAATATTCAACTTTTGAATAATCACTTTCTTATATTTTTGGTTGTGAGCCTAGCCTTTAATAACTGATCCATCCTTCCAACCCTGACTAAACACTTTCTGTGACAAAGTTATTGAATAGTTTTATTTATTTTAAAAAATAAGATGGTAAATTAGGTGTGTGTGTATGTGTGTGTATGTGTGCATGTGTTTATATAAGCGGTGTCAAGCAGCTTATGCCTAGTTGTTGCTCTGCATCCCATATTAGGAAACAAGTGGGTTGTTCCTTCTCTGTTTCAGGGTCACCCTATAATTCCATTACATTCAAGATATTTTTCTTTGCAGAGCTACCTGCAGAAATGACACACACACACACACACACACACATACACACAAAAAAACCTAGTTAAACTGGAGAGAACCTGCTACCATAACTTTGGTAGTTACTGTATGAAAACATAAATACTTCAGGAGGTGGATATTGCATTCCTTTTTCTTCTGAAAGTACAGACAAAGGAATGTCACTGAATTGGTTATTGGCACATGTAGAGAAGAGAAATGGAAATATTGAGTAAAAGTTAACACTGAGCTTGTTATATAAATTAAGCATGTTTCATCTGCTAGGTGATTCACATTTAATAGGCAAGGAGTCCAGAATACATTCTGCTATATGAAACATTCTGATATTCTAGCCTATGAGTACAGGTCAAATTTAGTGTCACAGGTGATAGATTGATAAATTTATAATTAAAGAAATGCTACCAAAATATCCATATGTATTAATAACAGAGCTATGACAAGCACATCATTGGTATATTGATTGATAGGTAGTTAGGAATATAATACAAAATTGGAAGTTTAAGTAGATGAAAGTTTGACAGATAAATATTGGCTGAATAGCTGACATATATAGAGATTATAGGTAAATGATATCAAGATAGGTTGCTAGATAAATGGTACTTAGAATATGTTATAGTTGAGTTGACAAATTAACAGTTTATATATAGGCAGGTATATGATTGGTATATAGATGGATGATAGAGACAGAAAAATAGATATATGGTAGATGATAAAATTCTTACCTAATAACCTATATATATTTATTTGCTGTGAAAACATTCATGCCAAATTTCAATGTTTAAAATAGAGGCCTATAACTGTATCATTTTACTTTAAGACAATACTAAAGTGAAATTAATGACAGTACTCATAGGGCCATTTTATACTCGGACTTCTTTAATTTCTTTACTTCTCTCTATGTAATGCTTTCCATACGTATTCCTGAGTCAGAATTTGAAGGCCCACAAATTTTAAATAGGAAAACTGAAAAAAATGGAGATGCAAACAAAGGTAATACAATATTTTGATATCCTTTGGCAGCATAATTTTCAAACAGTTTAAGGAAGTGTCATTACAGACAGTATCAAGTTGCAATTGTACACGAATTTCCTCTTGGTGAAAAAGGATAACAGAGACATTAAGACAGGACTAGTAAGTCTTTAATCTGTGAGAGTAGTGTAATTTCTAGCTAATATTAATAATCAAGTGCCAGGCATCTGTGTCTAGGACACAATTCATTAGGGAAAAGGTTGTGTTTCTTTGAATTGTGGTATTTAAAATCTCCATTTTCAGCTAAAGAATGTTTTAGGGACATGTCTCCTGAGACTTTTCCAGAATGCAATCAGGCATGTGTTGAATTGTAGAGGCAAATCCCTACAAATGCTTTATTTCTTTTAGTGGGAGACCATATCACCAATGAACAGATATATTAAGAAGTGTTCATATGAGGAATTTGTGTTTTGCATGTTTAAACATGATAAATTGTTATTTGTGTGAATTGGTAAATTCACTATAGCATATTACTTTGCATTTTTAAATTTTATCTGAGTTTCAATTGTAGGATCATGTGATACCTTTTTTAACAGATTATTTAAATATAAGTAACCAAATTAACCTTCAAAGATAAAACTTATTCATACAGATACATATATGTACAAACATTAATACATAAGAGCAATCCAAATCTGAGCAAGTACTTATAACGGAATATTGCAAATACCCCAAATCCTGAAGTTGTCAACAGATATAATAAAGATACCCCAAAAGAAAGGACCTCTGTTTTATTTTTTATTAAAGATATGCCATTGAAACTGTACAGATAGGTTTCAATTCACAATTGCTAGAGTATGAAATCTGAGTTAATGAGTTATAGTGCACTTCTATCTATGGAAAACATGGAAACAATAGATGTTGAAGTTGAATTAGACTACCCTCTTTATGAGATGATAACCTTTCAATAGAGCAGAGGATTCTAAATCCAGCTTCAATTTAGCAGGAAATTGTGACTAGACCAGAGGAAATAGATCCTTACAAGTTTTGGGGCAGCCTGCTCTACCCTGGACCAGATAGCGAGATAAAAGAAGACATTGTTTGAAATATAAACAAACAAGCAGATGCATAAACTTTACTCTATAAAAATGCTAATAATATTCACAATTTTATGTAGCATTACTTAAATTAATGAGTGTGGAATTAAAGAATTTAAGAATGGACTTAAAAAGTAGATCCTAAGTAATTTTAGAAATTACTCTTAATGTTATTCTGCTTTAGGCTTCACTTAATAAAATTGCAAGAGAGAAATAAATTCTTTTTCATACTCGTAATGTGTGCTTAGGGGTAAACAGTTTTAATATGCATTTTTTCATAGTGACATATTTCTAATAGTAAAAATGAAAAACTTCTAAATATTTAAAGATCCACTGGCTTTAATATGTCTTAAGGCATGAATAAATGTGATGACTTTCTGATAAAAAATTATCCTTGATTTTATCTAAAGAAAATATAAGGATTGGTCTATATAATGAAAGAGATAGTATTTAACTCTTATAAAAATTGAATATTCGCCAGTAATTATTTTTTTGCATGAAACATACTCAGTGGATATATTTAGATATCTTGGGAGCATTTTGACATGTTAGATGTAGTTCCAGTGATACACTCTAAAATAAATAGTAGTTGGTTTGATAGAGTTCATCTTGTCTAGTGTTGTTTTATAAACTTACTTTGATCTTTTTCATTCCAATTCTTTATAATGTAGATTCAATTGACCAAGGTATAATTATTTAAGACAAGAGAGTTTTATAAAGAAATACAAGATCATAGCATCATTTATGAAACAGAAAATAAAATTTGCATTATATGGTCTTAGAAGTTCACTCTTTCATGATGAGTCTGTCTTTGTCTTTGAAAAACTATGTAGGAAGGTGACATAAATGCTTCTCTGAGAATGAATCTACTTCCTCAACCAAACTACCAATTAAACCAAAATATTTAGCACTTTATATAATGCAATTTTATACATTGAAAGATGGAGTATTAATTAAACTATAATTTAAAATTAATATAATGCAGTTTATATTGTTTTATGTTTATTTCAGATAGAATAATATCTGAAAAAACCTAGACTGTGTGGTAAAATAATAAATTTATTTCCCTTAAGATAGGAACAATGAGATAATTGCTATCAGGTTTTAAATTTGTGACTGTGTTAAGCAAGAGATCAATAGTCACAATTTAAATTTAGTATTTGTTTTTAGAAGCTTTGAATTTATATTTCAAGCCCATAATTTCTTACAAATTTTGGAATTTTTACACTTGCAAAGTTAAGCAGTCCTTTCTAGTATTTCTATGCTCATATCCAGATCAAAGTTTAATATCATTTTTCCAACAAAGAACTCTATGCAGAAGGTCTTTGTTGTAACTTCTTAGATTTTATAGGTAAAACACATTAGCAATGCAAGATATCTTAAACATAATTTATTTACATTGTCTAGAAAGTTTATTCTCTATTATGCTAGCATGGTAAAATAAATACATGCCTATATATGTATGTATTGAATTTAGCTAAATATATCACTATTTAATAATTGGTTTTACTATTTTTTCTTTGTCTATACGATATCGGAAGAGATATATTTCAGACAACTCAGAATCTAATTTTAATATAAATCAAGATACAGTCATTTGTATGGTTGCATTTCATTTTACCCAGCTTCTTTTGCCTAAATTATAACCTATAAATTTGCATTTGTGACACATATGACAATGCCAACTTCTTTGTTCTCTCTCACAAACACACACACATACACATACACACAGACACCCCCCACATATATATGCACACACATACATATATCTACAAACATATCATGCATGTAGCTCAGATTCTTCTTCTATGTAACTTTGATATCCCTTTGATAAAATAATCATATTCATAGTTTTATTTATTTTCTCCTTGGAATGCAAACTACAGAAAAGGAAAATTCCACTCCAATTCTCTTAGAAATAAAATTGGCCCATGATATAGTGGGAAAAAAAGTTTACCAGTGTTTGATAATCTTCAATAACTGTCAAATTTAGTAAATTTTATTTCGCTTAACTTTTGTTTCTTCAGAAATGGACACATATGTTTATATTAATTTGTATGATGGTTCTTTGAGGTCGTATCTTGATTCATTCCTCACAATGAGTTAATCTTTCAAGTGATTTTCTGTATGCAAATATTTGTGCATACATATGAACATACACTTACACACATAAATATTCATATATATTGAAAATGTAGCAACTTTTATCTTCTTTTCATAAAAAATAATAATGTATATTTTCCTGTGGGAAAAATGTCTCTATATTCTTAGCTTTCTATTTTTTATAAATTCCATCAAAATGAATTTTAAAATAAAATTATTAGAAATGCCTAATGATTCCCAAGTGCATTTGAGAAATGTGTATTGAGCAAGATTATGAGTGCTCTATTTATAGTGTAACTTTTGAGACTGAAATATCTGTTCACTGAAACTTTAGAAAATTCCTTTTTTTTTGCCATGGAGAATTTCAAAGTTTTGTTTTTCTTGCTGATAGTGTGATATTGAAGCAAATTATGAGTCCTTAGTAGAAAAAGAAACAACCAACTACTGTCAAAAATAATAATGTATTAACAACTATCTCAGAATTAAAATGACAGGCTTTTTTTCCAGCATGCTTCTTTCTCATAATTGGCATCTATCCAAAAGCTCCAAATATGGTTATGGTTGAAATTATTTACCTGGAAGTACATTTGAATTCAGTTCTTCCTGGAGCTTTTAAAAGTAAGCTGTGCTACTGAAAATTGGAAGTCTCCTGAGTAAAGCACTGCAATCTTTTCAATGAATATGATGGGAGATTGCTAACATCTGTTTTTAACATTTGTGGAAAATTATTTAAGCTCTTTTCTAACGTGCTTAATTTTGAGGCTTTGTGTTTTCAAGCTACCTTATGTTGGCTGAAGCTGGCCCAGGTGAACATACAAGAAAAGCTCTTTGGCTCATGCAGTCATCACTAAACTTATTATGTGATTAAGGTGAAACCCAATCAAGAGTATTTATGTTCCTAAATAGAAAGGTAGATTTGAATGTTATGTTTATAGGTTTGAAGTATATTTGTGTATATATATACATACATATATATATACATACATGTATAAAATCACATACTATATATATGTATATAATAAATCATGCATAGTGTAATGTCAACAGAGGTTTCTGTCCCACCAGTTCTCACATCAGTTTAGTCCCAAATAAATTCAGAGGCCTACAATAACTATAAACTGATTGGCCTATTAGCTCAGGCTTATTAACTCTGATAACATATATTAGCCTATAATACTTGTCTGTGTTAGCCACGTGGCTTAGTACCTTTTTCGGACAGGCAGTCACATCTGTATACATCATGTATAATAGACAATGTATGACATATAATAACAATATAATGTCCATGTTATGTAAAAAATATATGATTTATAAGAATATCACACACACATATATAAAACACCATGTAATATATGTAAATAAAATGTTAAATAAAAAACATCATCATTTCTCCCAAGAAGCAAAAGTTGGGAAATTATGTTCATTTAATTTCTATAGGCTGTCAAAATTTAGCTTTGAACAAAGCAAGAGAATAGTGGATCAGAAAAATCAGGTGACATGGTTGAACTATAAACTATTTTTTTACATATTATATAGTGATAATTTTTCAAAAATTAATTTTTTGATTCAGCTGAACTTCCAAAAGTCATTACTTCCAGAAAACATTTATTCCATTAAAATACATTTATTAAATGATTTACTCTACTCTCCAGGGAAATGGTAGTAATTCTATGTGAATACTTTTTACAGTGTTATAAATAGTGTACCAGCTATCTTTGGAATAGAATAGGCTTTGTGGTCTTAACCACTGAGCCATCACTCCAGTTCCTATATCTTCATAAATATTCACTAGCTTTGAATGACTTTCTTCCCACGTAAACAAGCATCAAACACTTGCTTTATTGTTGGGACATAAAATGTTTGCATACTTTCACACATAAATGCAGACTTGTACTTCAGATAAATCATCTCTGCATCTCTTCATAAATTTGGGGACAGCATCATTCATACAGATAGTTATCAATCTAATATATTTTTAAATCATACTTTATTATATGTATCTATATTATTACATACTATTATTACATACATTTAGAATATGTATAGATTATTTAAAAGTTTTTTTTGAGACATGCTGGCCTAAAATTAACTATTTATGCCAGGATAGTCTAAACTCATGACAATCCTCCTGCTTACACTTAGAGTATTGGGATTATAGGTTTGTTTGGGGGCACCTGGGAGGGTGAAGCACAGTCTCCATTACTGTGGACACTGGTAATTCACCCAAACTCCAGTCAATAACTGCCTTTGGATGCTTATGCAAGCAACTCTTATTAAACTCTGCAAGTTTCACACATGCATAGAGAGAGCTGGACCAAGAGGAAGAAAGCAAGAGGGAAGAGGGAGAGAGGAAGGGCAGGGAACCTGTGAAATAGGAGTACATACATGAAGTGATAAATTTATAAATAAAAGGACAATTTTGCAAATATGCAGCAATGATCTATGTCTGAAATGATTTAAAACACAAAGCTGGACATTTTCCTCAATCATTGGGCATATTCCTTGTATAAAACATCATGGAAAAACCTTTTGTTTCAATGCTGTTGTTTCATCAACAGCAACTGCAAATAAATACAATGTGTTCAGATATTTCACATTCCTACACCTTTATAATTTGTCTGAATTCATATACCAAAACAGTAAATAATTAAGAAAATTAATAGTAAATGTCTGTTTTAAACTAGCAATATTTACCCTTTACAATCTTATGCAGTTTGTAGAAATCTAAAAATAATCAGAGTTAAGTGTATTAACACAATAAAATAGTCTCATGTTGTTGTCACATTAAGTTTTTATTTTTGTGCTGCAGTTGCAGAGCATTGCATACTGTCAAAAAGAATTAGGTTACCTGGGGATGAATATTCTCTAATGATGAGATTGCCAGATTGCTGTCCTTGGTGAGACCCAGTTCCTATTCTTGGAACCCATGGATAATACTCAGCTTAAACTTCTGCCTGACTCTTTAACTGTGATTACTT
The DNA here is from genome assembly GCA_001685095.1 of Ellobius talpinus. Classification (NCBI taxonomy): domain Eukaryota; kingdom Metazoa; phylum Chordata; class Mammalia; order Rodentia; family Cricetidae; genus Ellobius; species Ellobius talpinus. The sequence goes on along the minus strand of LOJH01019273.1, from coordinate 8,728 downwards.
TTTGTTTATTCATTATGAAAACAGAGTCTCCTCCAATTCAAGATATACATTTAATCACTTGCCAAAAAAATAATTAATGAATATCAGAGACACACAAAGAATAAGATGTAATGAAACATCTGAAGAAGGTGTTACTGGATAATGATTCTAGTACAATGTATTGCTATTCCTTTGGGGTAATAACAATTGAAACGATGGATTCTTGAAAGCTAAACATACTTTCTACTACTCATATATATATATATATATTCCAATCAAAATCATTGCATTCAAAAATTTACTCAGCAGTGGTTTCTCTCAGCTGGTGAGCTTGCAAGTGAAGTTGCTAATGGCGTCAGTGGATAAGGTGGTATTCACAATTCACGTATGTGAAGACAGAGAAAGCAGAGTGGTCCCAGGAAATATCAGGATGGGAGAGACTGACATGTGCGCTGTGCAAGGTTATAATATTCATAGCTTCAGGAAAGTAACGCAAAATTCTGGACTAACTTTATGAGATAATGTACATTGATTGCAAATTAAATAATGTTAATTTTATTTTTCATGGGCAATCTTGTGATATATAGCTATCTCTATCTCTCTATATATATATCTATATCTATATCTATATATCAAGTTTCCTCTTTCATCATTTGACAGACATCTAGGTTATTATATAATATGGACACTGTTCCCACGTCTTCATTAACCATGGATGTGTCGGCATCTCTCTAATATGCTGCCTTAGATTCTTTGGAATCTTCAAAGTAAATATTTTTATGTTCTGTTATTGAACATATATGTGTTGAACTTTTTCCAAACAAAATAAAAAGGAGAAGGAAATTATATAAAGTACAGTTACATTTTATTTAAGGGAATTCTGTTGAATCATAAGAACACGAGACATTTGAGCCCTGCAGTAATAAAGAAAATTCAATTTTTAAAGCTGTAGTTATGCGACGATTTTGTTCCCGTTGTTTTTTACTGCCTATCATAGCTGATTCTCTTGAACATAGCATCCATTCCTACATACTTTAGTTTTGTTGCTGTTAGCCATCATTTTGTTTACATCCAGCTGTAGATCATTAAGTCCTTAGGATAACAAACTTCTTTTCACAACCCAGGCTATAGTTAGTAAAGCTCTGAAAACAAGAGAAATGCAAACATTTAAGGGACTCAAGATGTTACTGTTAACTAAACTCTGGGCCAGAGAAAATATTTATGATGTGCCTAGTTTTTTGTTTGTTTGTTTTTGCAGCTGGAATATACTTGAAAAGCTCTGTAAGCACCTCTCTTTTCAGAGCACTCCATGTTACTATTCAGTAAGTTTCAGCATCAGAAAGTTCATCTTTAAGTTTAGCTGGCATCTGTTTTTTTTTTCATTTTGATGAGACACAAAAAACTAATCAAACTAATCATTCTTACCCATAGTACAGACTTTCAAGTATTTGGTATCTTCTATTGTGATCTCTAAGAGTGTGACAAGTAAATGAGTAAGTAAACTGTTAGGTTTGTGTATTGTGTTTCTTGCTTATTTATATACTCAGACTTTCTAGCTAGTGAGACCCAGAAAACTGAGACTTTTTATTCCCTTGGGTCATGGTTTACTGTTTTTCACTTGCAACCTTCTCCTCTCACCTGTCAACTCATTCCTTAAAAAATGTTTTCAATGTGTCCCAGTAAAGACGTGGGATGACCCAGTTGAGAATGAACAAGAGACTGCAGCTACTACTCAAGTGCTTCACCTTTCCCATTGGTCTGTATTTATTATCACAACTTCAATAGAAATTCATACACTACTATAAGATGTTTCACTATGAAAAATTATGATGTTTGAGGTGTAACTACCAAATCGTGAAATGATTTCTAAATGTAAGTGGGTTATTAAAAAGGTATGGGAAAATTGCTATGGGCACTGCGGAAATGCTATGCTGCTATCAAAATATTTAATATACAGATAATGTTGGAACAAACAATTTATAGCCATCTATACAGGCACAAAATAACTGAAAATAAGGATTTCATATATATTTGGTACCATATTATCAATGGTAACAAAAAAGGTGCAAACAATACTGCTGGGTGTGTAGATTATGAAATATTTTGTAGTCATCTTTAGAAAATAATGGAGCTTTGACACTTGCACTGTGGATGAAATGAATAGAAGACAAAATAAAGATATTTGCCAGGGCTAAAATAAAAAGAGAAGGAGAACTGGCCATCATTTCTCTTTCAATTGAGGAAACAATGGTTCTGAAAATGAATGGTGGCGATGACTACATAACAAATTGATTTCTAGAAATTACTTTATGTACCTGATGGTTGATTTCATTTGTCAGTTACTACCTAAAATCACCATGGAGAGGAAAGAGCCACTTTCTTTGCACACTGGGAATTATCTTGGTTAATTTAATGGAGTCAGGAAAACCTGCCCACTTTCTGATCCATGAATGAATACACATTTCATGCCCTTGGTACATTGACCTCCAATCTAAGGTGAGCTGTACCTTGAACTGTGAACCAAAGTAAACCCATTCTTCCTTCAGTTGCCTTTGTCTGGGTTTCCCTAAATTACACATTCTAAATATTTTAACTGGAAATGTTTTTGTTGAGTATATTTCACCATGATTTATTTTTAAAGAGAGATGGTCATTTATTTGCAATAGTGAATTAATACACTAGGAAATGTCATGAGGAAATAAGCTAAATCTGATTCTTTGCAAGTATATATTCCATATGTCAAATCCACCAAGAGTTCCAAATGTAAGAGTTGCTCTGAGTCATGTCTTACTATTATGAGCTATGGAGCATTACAGTGAGAAAGATAAATCAGTAACAATTAGAGCTGCAGGCCAATGCAAGACAGCATCTTACTACTTAATGGGTTTAGAAATGATGCCATGAGCATCTCCAGAATGACTTGTCTGCACTTCCTCACCAAGCCACAGGCTATTCTTGTCTTATGTCATACTCCATGTTCCCCTATGGACTCAGCAGCTTGTTCATATAACCTACAGCATTTTTACCTAGCTTTCTTAGATATTTTCTTTCTCATGCTACGCAGACATTGCACTTATCTTCAGACTGAATGTACTAAAGCAAAATTAGGTCAATTCTATTAGGAATAATTTAAAAAGTGATATCTTTGAAACATTTTCATTCAATGAGACTCTCTTAGATGAATGTCAGAAAGCTCACATTTTTTTTTCCATGAGCACTGTGCAGTTTGCTGTGGGGTTTTATAATTTTGTGAAACTGACGACTTGATTGCTTTAGGGAAATTCAGATGCAGATTTTACCTTGAAGAGTCAAAAGCATTGCTAAATGATGGATCAAGTATAATGGGATTAAGGATTTTTTCCATCCTTTTTATATTAATTACCCATCCATAAAGAGAGAAACTAATCACTCTGTCCCTGACTAATGCTCTGTAGGCTTTTGATATCTGTTGGATGAAACTATTACAAAAGATAATGTTGGAAAAATTATTTTCTACTTTAGATATGCATATAAAACTAGAATTGGCAGGTTTTAAATTTCTGAGACAAAATGAAGTCAAGAAATGCCACTCCGTGTAGGGAAGCAAAACTTAACAGCTATCTTTGATGTTAAAAATAAATGTGATATGTGTGTTAATGAGCTAGCTGCCCATTAACCCAGCCACGTAATGACAAAACTGTTGCAAATTGAACCTTGGCTGAGGATACCCTACCAGTGCACAGATAATGAAAAGGACTCATGTTTTACCTTTGGCAGAACTACATGCATTTAGATCTTCTTAAGAAATAAAAACTACCTTAATCGTCTCTCTACCAAGAGTTTATGCATTGTTAATATATTCTATTTAACACACCATTTTATTTTCCAGTTATACTTTTTGCAAAGCAATATACCACTACTATGGAATAAATTATTCAAATAATAGCTACTGATCTAGAAGAAATTGTGTTCCACACATATGAATGAGTAAACAAAGAATCCTTACTAACATATAGAAACAGTTAACTAATTTTAAATCTAATTTGAATAATATAAGAATGCTATCCCCAAGACACACACATTATATATACAAAGAGATATAAATAGGTATACAAAATAGATGTTTCTATATATACAAATGAATAATTAAGTTTAAAAAATGAAATGCATATTTTATGAAAAATTAGGACTATTTACCTAGAATGCACTATTAAATGTAATCTGTAAAATATATTTAAATTTCCTTGAGTTTCCATAATTAGAACAATTTTGAAAATGTTAATAAATTGATTAATTCTGTTCTCTACTTCTTGAATTTTTACAGCCCCACAAATACTTATGAAGAATCTACTGTACATAAAGATTACAATAATGTTTTATTTCACCATATAAGAATTCTACAGAGCTGGCTAAAGAGATGGCTCAGCAATTAAATCAATGACTGCTCATCACAGAACCTGGGTTTGGTTAGCAGCATCAACATGGTGGTTCACCATCCTTCATAATTCTCTTTTCAGGGGATCCACTAGTCATATACTAGTGCATATACATACTTGCAGGAAAATCTATACACATGACACAAATAAATATAACTAAAGCCTAATTTTTAATGCTTTAAATTAATTCTATATGCATACAGCTACAGGTATATATTAGTCAACATAGCTAAGACAATAATTTACATAAAATATGTATGTAGTATTAATGTATGATTTGTAATACAATTTTCTTATAAAGTAAGTAATATACAACGACCACTATGTATTTCACATGTAATTATATATTAATACTCCTAAGAGATTACATGTGGTCTTAAAACAGGTACATTGATTATCTTTGGTTGCAAACCTATAAAGAGGGCACATTCATAAATTAAAGTATTTTCTTCTTAATCTTACTCATTTAATGAGATTTTAACCAGTCATTCTTTAAATAATGCCTTGAAAGAGCTAGTTCCAGGAAATGGGATTTTTCAGTTACTCATTAAGGTTTGATTTGATGACTAATGTCTAATGTAAATTTGAAATGAATCATAATTACTTTATCTGGCAGGAGAATTCATTTTTTAATATTAGGGTATAATATTTTATACTCATCATAAGAAATGGAATGTACCAACAAAAATAAAATTATTAAAGTTTATTGTACATATAAAACACATTTATAGTATACTATGTTCAAAAATGAATAACAAACATTAACACTACAATATTGGTTGCAATTTGATATGTGTCACAGTTTTGGCCACATCATACTCTGGTGATTCATTTATTCAATCTCTTCCTCCTGTTTATATTTATATTTGCATATATACATAAAATTGCGTATGTATGTATAACAAAGATTTATTTTAATACTATAATTTCATTAATGTGTAATGTTAAGTTGCCATTTTGCTTCCCATTATACAAAGGAATATTAAAGTAGGAAAGGATTTCAACTAAATGGAATTTTCTGTAAGATCCATAGACCTATCCAGTCAAGTAGAATTATCAAAAATCTGAATTGCCATACTTCACATAATTTACTTGGTCAATACATTTAAAAAATAACAAAGACTTAAACTGAGTATTAGTGTTTCTTGCCTTTAATCCCAGCACATAGGAGGCAGAGGCAGACAAATCTCTGTGAGTTCAAGGCCAACCTGGTCTACAGAGCAAGTTCCATGACAGCTAGAAATGTTACAAGGAGAAACCCTGTTTCGAAAAACCAAAAAAGAAAAAAATAAATAAAAAAGAATCACAGATTAGAAGAGAGAGAATAACATAATGGACAATTTATCATTTTATATTTCCTTATAACCAGAAATATAAAACAATTTTGGTGATTGTATCATTACTATAAAAAACCCTAATATCTAAAACAGGATATTGAATAAAAGAAACTGTCTAAAATATCTTTTTATCTTTCTTTCAAACCAAAAATTACTTTTAAATAAACTACTTCTCATAACTAGTCTTGTATTGCTATTTAATGTTTTATGGTTAAAATATATAATACATCCCTACTACTCTACTTCCTAGTTATTAGCCATTCAGGTTTTTATTAGAACAATCAGATGCCTTAGGCAAGCCAGGCAACACATATTTACATAATTAGATAAATGCAGCATAAATAAATGTAACACATCTTTGACTAAATAATATAAACAAAGGCATTATACCTTTACATAGCCAAAGTAATATTCTGCAACATAAAAATGTAATACACCATTACGTATTTAAAGTAATATTCCATGATAGAGATGCACTCAGTCACACTCTCGGGAGTTCAAAAGAAATACTAAATTGAGAGCTATCATATATACACAGAGGTCCTGATGTGACCCAATTTGACTCAATGAAAGCTGCTTCAGGTCTCTGTGAATTCATATGAGGTTTTTCCAGTTGATTTAGAGGGCCTTGCTCTTCTTGTGATCTCCATCCCTACTAGCTCTTATGGTCTTTCTGAATGTTCTTCCAAAGGATGACCTGATCACCAAGGGGAAGGATTTGATGAAGACATCCCATTTAGAGCTGTCTGTTGCAAGGACTAGCTGCATAACGTCTGGGAGTGGGTAGCTGCATCTGTTCCTGTCGGCAGCTTGAGGGAACTTCTTTAATGAATACTGAATAAGGCCTGAACCTTTGAGTTTAGCAGAATATCATTAGGAGAATCATTTTATCACTACATTTATTTTTTTAACCAATAGTGTTTGGTTTTAACTTTGGTCTCAAGGCTACCTACTTCTGAATCTTGGTCTCCCAAGTGGTGTCAAGCCTTAAGTTTGCAGAGAGGCTTTGTGGTTGGAAATAAAGGACAGACACAAAAACAAAGAGAATGTCTATTCTAAAACAATGTTTTTCTAACTTTTGATTAACTTCAGGGCTGAGAAATGACAAAGATATTGTTTTTTTCCCATTGGATAAAAACCTACAAAGGTCTTTCAGCTCATTGTGGTTATCATTTTTATTTCTTAAACACTGAATTTCTTCTACTTTGTACAAATTATAAACTTGGGCACAATAAATGAAAATAAATTGAACATGGCATGCATACTCCCCTACCTAAGTAAAATACTGTCATACTATTAGTTAAATATTTTTCAAAGGATATTTGAGATATGGGATAAATAGTATAATGGGAAACAATGCCTGCATTAAAGATAAAGCAACTAAAATAATTTTTTCACAATGACAAAAGAGTAAGAAGAACTTTGAAAGGAAACGTAAAATCAAATTGGGACATAAAGTTCTGTGCTCAAAGAAGGAAGATTTTGTTTTTGTGTAGATGCTGAATGTATTGTTCAAGATAATAATGGAGCCTAATTTGTAAATAACTGTTCACATTATAGAAGGAGGGAAACGGTGTCATAGAATGTAATAAAGTGGCTGAATATCACCAGAGTACATCATACGTACATGGGGAAATATGATATCTCCTTTCTGAAAATTAATACATGAAAATTAAATAATGCCTAGTTTAATTTTTGGCATATTTGGGGAAGACAAATTCATCAAGAAAAGCCCTTTCCATCACAAAAAATTGCTGTTTTTACTTAGGGCTTGGCTTTGCAAAAGCAGTTAAGGCTGAAGTTCTCTCAGCAGAGCTGTCTGACAGGCTGAACATATTGACTTTGAAACAACCTTGAAATGAATTAATGTAGCAAGAATCCTACAAATGAAAACCAACCCTAGATCCAAGATAGATGAAAGATAATACGGAATATTCTGATATTCCAGAAACAATATAATAAGGCATTCTGCTGAGTCCTAAAATGGGAAAAATACATGAATATTCTCTAGGGAATATTCTGTCTATGACTATCTCTGTCTCTCTGTCTCTGTCTCTATTTCTCTTAAGCTGGGAAAAATATAAAGTTTACTGCTTACAGATTTAGAATGACTGATGCTCTTTGAAAGAATCATGTACATATTGATCCAAAATGGAATATTTATTTTAAAATTGGTTTCTAACTACTCTTTCTTATTCTTACGAAAAAGAAAGAAAACAGTATTTTATTCTTTGGAAAGAAAGCTATATTTCTCAATATTAGATGTATTTTATTTTATAATTTAATCCATTAAACAACTAAAATATAGCAAAATATCCTCTTATCATGTTACAAACATGAACTACAAATATATAGATATATGTCATCAAAAGGTAAATCTACACAATCATAAAAATATATAAGTGAGCTAATAGAATTAATACACAATTATAGATACACATCATAATTCATATCAATATAATTTTGGTATTTTCATGACAAATAAAGAGAAAACGCATTAGTCTTTCTCCTGTGTGACAGAACACGAATTTTCTCTTCAATGGAGCCTCTGAGGATTTGGTAAGATCAATTGAAGAGCTGCAAATGCACTTAAGCACCTTTAAAATAAAAGTCTCTAATAAATCGGAGTTGTTTTGCTTCTTCAGCTTCTCTTAAGGAGAGCATCTCATGAGGAAAGATAAAAGAAGACTGAATGGATGTTTAATAATTATTTGTTGAATTGAATTGAGTAAGTAATTGATATTTCTTCAACGACAAAATATATCTTAGAGCATTTAGAAGGAGATACTAAAGCAACTCAACTTGATCTGAGCAGTATGTACTAAGTAAATTGTAGGTAGAGGATCCTACCAAATAAGGAAGAACGATTGCCATGAATCTGAAAAAAAAACCAGATTTTTGTGAATACTGCTAAGGACAGAGGAGACGGCTAAAACTGTAGAATTATTTGTTTTTTTAATTTTCTTTATTATTATTAAACAATTTCCACCTGCTCCC
>LOJH01019272.1:0-21314 GCA_001685095.1 Ellobius talpinus | reverse complement strand
ACCTCCCAACCCCCTGCTTCTACCCTTTCTGTTTCTGGTCCCCTTCCACGTGAGGAGTTTGTCATGGCTTCCTCGGTCACAGACAGAGATGTTCTCAAAGGCAGGCCCTCAACACCATGGTGGCCCGAAATCTCTGAAACCACAAGTCAAAATAAATCTGAAATTGTTTCTGTCAGATATTCAGTTACAGAGCCTTAAGGTGTGAGCAGGGCTGGTTTCGTCTTGACTAGCCGATGCTTGGTCCTCACTGACTTTTTCACGCGCAGAGGGAACAGCATGTGCCTGGGTCCTTACCTCCTCCTAGGAGGACACTGGTCTTACTGAATTAGGGTCCACTTGCGTGGTTTCGTTTTACCTTACTTTCCCCCTCCAAGTACAGCCACAGTCTGAGTCCCCGGGGCTAGAGTTTCGCTGCAGGAATTTAGGGTGAGGTAGCATCATGGGTTGAAGAAGGAAAAGAAAAGAAAGGGAAGGAAAAAAGACGGCTCAAGCATGGTCACTTCAGAAGAGGGCAGCCCCACTTCCTTGTTGCTCGCACAGCCCTGGCTGCTGCCTTTGTTGGCACCCTCCCCCCATACACCCTCCCCACAACTGTCTTTCCCCTCCACTTCCTTATCCTTCTGCACCTACTGAGCCCAGCACCTCTTCCCAGTGGCGCTGCTCCTCCCCAGGGCACACCACAAGGGTGAGGGAAAAGGCACTCCGTTCCAGGGCAGCCCCTCTACACCAAGGAGCCTGAGGGAGACTGGAAGCAGGGAGCACCAAGCAAGTGTTTGGCTCCCATGGAAGATGCTCCACTTCCGATCAGCCTTCTAACTGGTCTGAGCTGCTGAGGGGCAGCTGGGGGCATCCAGTGCCTCCTCCACCAGTCTTGGGGCATCTGTTGGTTCAGTATGCTCAAAGCACAAAGCCTTCCGACTCTCTGACGGGAAACTTGAGAGCGAATGTCACGATGAGAGGAGTCTGGAGTTGTCTGCTCTCACCCATTCAAGCTCTCTGATTCCCTGAGTGCTGCTCACTGCTCACAGTGTTGTCAGGAGTGGAGATTAAGAGCATGTGCTTTGGGACCTGCTCCAACTGTCTGCCCTCATATGTAGGTGCTGCCATTTACCTGCTGTGTCATCTTGGGCAGGTTACCTAACCTCTCTGTGCTTCCCTTTCTTGTCTATAAAATAGAGCCTTCATGGTGACTTTCTCATGTAGCAATGAAATGAGATAGCTCACACACTGAACCCGGCCTGCAGCCTAATCTGTATTTGACCTTCAGGAAACCTGAGCCCCCATGCCATGTTTATCCCCCCAACTATAAAGTTGCCATTGTTGGGGGGACACTCTCTACTCTTTATGCCAGTGTGATATCTGGGACATTATCAACACCCAGGCAATGTTGGGGAAATAAACAAGACACGGCTCAATTCTAGTTTTATAACCACTTTCCCTCTTTATTCCTAAATGTCATAGGTAAAATAACACTGGTCGGTCAAAACTTAGACGTCGATTAAGTACAGCGTTCCTCTGTTTCCAACTTACGGTTTCATCCATAGGTTTTCAAAGCCCACACCCCACGATTGCTTAGTGGGACTGCAGGTGTGAGCGAGAACACAGCACAGTGTGAGTGGGAGCATGCTTGTGAACAGTAGCAAGGCCCTGGGCTCCGCCCTCAGTACCGAAAAACAAATAAAGCCACAAACAAAAGAAAACCAAACGTCCCATGNGAAGCTGGCCTCTTCTCAGAAGACTGAAAACTGGCACCATGACCCTTGTCCTGGCCACAAATGAACGACAATTTAAACTGCAAATTTGGCTGGCCTCAGGACACCCTGGAAACTTTGACTCTTCTGAGCCAGAGCCACCTGCCTTGCATTGCCACACATTATGTCATTACTCCTGTATCTTGTCGTTAAGAAAAACTCGCATGAATGTCCCTGACCCCATGAAGGGATTCAGACTACCAACATCACACAAGAGGCCCTGTACCAAAGACTGCATCAAAGAGGTGACAAGCTTCTAAGTTTTACAAAGGCATGGAGTTCAGTATATTCAGAGAATATCCCCAAAGGAGCTGAGACCTCCCCACAGGGGGAAGCCTGAGCAGGTAGTAAGCTGAAGACAGAGCGAAAGGAAGTTTAACCCCAAAAGGCTTCTACTCTTCCCTGCCCATAAGGAACATGGACTTGACAGTGGAAAACCCTGTCCCCAGGGCAAATCGGTCCTGTATCAAAAAGCATCCTGGTTTTATTATATTAAAAAACAAACAAACAAACAAAGCACCCCACTTTGCCACCTGGGGACATCATCCAGCCAATAGTGACAGAAACCATAAAACTGTCTGACTTTCCCATTACTCTGGCTGCATGTACCTTACTCAAACACCAAGGAGCTGGAAAAGCCTTTTATGATACTGGTAAGCTGAGAGTCCCCAAGCTACCTGTGGGCCTTGCCCTCCATGAATGCTCAGCCACCAAGGTTTGGAAGATTCCAGATGATTGAGACAAGGACTAGTGGGGAGAGAAGCGGAGGTTTGCCTTCGTTCACGGTGTCAAAATAACTCAGCTGGGAGAGCGTTAGACTGAAGCGAATAAGACCGTGGCTTTATTTTCCAAGGCTCTCCATGCCGCATGCCAGGCTCCACCAACGGATTGCAACTGAATTAGAAATGAAGGACTCTGCATGCTTGTTCACAGAGAGCTGCAGAGAGCCTGTGGCCAATCCAAGCACCAGGTGTTGTACCTGGTTTCACAATAGTGCCCCCAGTCCCTGGGCCTTGCCATACCTTAGCCTAGGTGGGAGCCTGGAGGGCGCCTGCATTGGTCGGGGTAGCTTTGGTGGCTTTGAGAAACAAGGCCCCACCCACACAGGCTAGGGTTTCAGTTTCACCCAGACTCAAACATCATTATGCAAATGAGTTGGCCACTTGGCCCCACCAGGGCCTTCCTCACTCTTCATTCCAAAGTTGGGGTGATGCGCACAGGGGGGCAGGCGAGCGTATTTGCATCTCATTTAAAATGCCCAGGTGCAATTGGAAGCAGATTCTCCTTTCAGAAGGGCAATCACGAATATAAAGTGGGGAATTAGTCGCAGTGTCAAGAATGAAGCCCCGCGGCTAGTGCCCAGCTTCCCCCATTAAATGGAGCTTCGGCACGCGTGTGCTGGGAAGGAGCAGCAAGCGGGAGGGAGGCACCCTCTGTTCCAGAGATTCATTGGCGCTGGTCCAAGGGGAGCTGGGCCCCGAGAGTGGACAAGACAGCCCCAGGCTCTGCAGCTCTGCACTGCAAATCTCCAGGCCTGAGGGGTTTAGGAAAACAAATGCATAGTTCACATTCAAGGCACGTTCGAGAAAGTGGGGAGTGCAGTCATTTTATCCGAGGTCCACACCTGCAGCGAATGCAAGTGATCTGAGATGACATCCTCTCAGACAAGAACTTTGCAGCCCAGAATCAGTGTCTGTGAGATTTGAGGGAATAGGGGTACAGAAGCAGGCCTTCCTGCATGATTGTGTTAAATGCTGGCTCAGGATTTTTCTTTCATGAGTTTTAGACCAGAATAATTAGATTGTCACTCAGATGGCCTTTGTGAGCAGCATGTGCGCCTCTTAGTGAGATGCCCGAGGTTTCTCCCGCCTCCTCATGGGAGACACTGCTTTCAGGATAATGGCCTCTTGCCCGCCTGCTCACAAATGCTCTTCCTCGGGCCCCCACTTGCTACTCAGTTTCGTTTTCAAGTTTTGTGTAGAGCTCACAGCTGCCGTGACGAGATGGTAGCTCTCTGACTTAGCCTGAGTGCAAGAAAATCTAGTCAGGTGGGCACGTGATAAGATGAAAACCTACAGACTCGGGGCCTTCTCAGAATGAGGCCTTAGGCACCATGAGTGAGGTCTGTCTCCATTAAGGTTGGTAGAACCAGTGCTTTATAGAGGTCAGGCAACTTGGCCCACAGAGATGGTTTCTGATCTTCATTACACTATCAGGTCCACCGGGCAAGCAGAACCATTGAGTGCTCTCGTTCTGCCCGTATTCTGAATGGTTGATTTTGGAATAGTTTCCTTTCCCTGACTTGTGTGAGTAGGCCTGTCGCTGCCCAGCCCTTCCTGTCTGTGTGGACAGATGATCTGGAGAGATGAGGGTATACAGTCGGGTCTGGCTGGGTGTTGTTTGAGGGTATCTTTTCCCTCACCACCTTTGGCTGGCACAGTTACTTTCTCTTACATCCCATGGTGCGCTGGGGACCTGAATCAGTCACAGTAGGGACTTGGTGTGTTTACAATCTTCTTTGACTCAGCACCTCTTCTGGTCGTCAGCAGTGAATGAGGCGTTCTGCCACCGGGGCCACACTAGAACATTTTTTTTAAAAACTGCTGCCTGCTTCATGCCAACTCAAGTGCTGAGAACAAGCGATTGTCAACTGCTCAGCCCTAAATGGGATGCCTGCATTACTCTCTCCAAAGTCCAGGAAACGTTGTAGAAGAAAGGGTGGGAAGAGGCAGCCAAAGGGGAGGACGGCTGTGAAACACTGTCTTTTCAACGGTGTAGCCCTTTGCACTCAAGAACTCCCGGCAGCTGGGCTTCCCTGAACAAAGCTGGGCCTTCCAACATTCCCTCACAGATACAGAGGCCATCATGAGGCCCCACCCGTCCTCTGGAGCTATTGGCACTTAATGGTTTCCAGGGAAGGAGGTGTGGTTCTCTTTAGCGGTGTACCCAGTGTGTTGCCTAGGCTCCAAATCCCCTCTACCTGTGCTCACACAAGCAACCTCCGCTAAGCTCAGTGGGTCCAAAATACTGCCCTCAAATACATTGCTAGGAATGTAAATGTATTTATATACACGTGTATAAATATATTTACCCGTGTATAAAATTTTATGTAAACAAATGCTGTTTTTTCAAACCATCAATTTAATGATGCTATCAGCTCCATGACTTTAAACATTAGAGATTAAAATCAGAGAAGAGATGGGGAGAGAAAGCAGCATAGTCCCATGGCAGTGTCTCATGAAACATGAAATGTAGGATGACAAGGTCCAGTGGAGAAAGTGTCCCCTGCCTGTGGAAACCAAAGCCACCCCACAGTAGGTGCTTGGTATGTGCTTTTAAATGGAAGCCAACAGAGTGTGCTCAGGAAATGCCCATCTAAATAAGCTAGAGAAATAAAAGAGCTTGGTTGCAAAGGAAAGCAGGGCACCTCTGCCCCTGATGTATGCCCTTACGTGTTCTTTATGTCACAGAGAATAGCATTAATACTGGGAAGATGATCACCTTAGTCCGGTTTCTCCAGAGAAACAACCCATAGAATGTGTACACACATATGTGTGCATGACAGAGAGATAGACAGACACAGACAAGGTGATTTAAGGGCTGGTTCACATAGTGATGGAGCCAGAATTCCTGGTGAGCACAGCAGACTAGAGACCTTAAAGGAGTTGATAATGCAGGAGCAGGCCTTCTTGAGGTGTTGCATTAAATGCTGCAAATCTCCAGTCCTGTGGGACTTAGGGAGAGCACAGTGGCGGGGCTTTGAGACCCTGAGGCTTTCCTAGGAGGTTAGTTTTTCTATGAAGGCCTTCAGTGGATTGAGTGAGGCCCATTGACTATCTAAATGAAGATCTCATCTTGCAAATACCTTCACAGTAATAGCAAGACTAGCAGAGGGTGGGGGAAGCTAGAGAGATGGCTCAGCAGTTAAGAGCACTCGCCGCTCTTCCGGAGAATCTGCCTTCCGTTCCAGCACCCACATGGAAGCTTATGGATTGTCTGTGACTCCAATTCCAGGGAGTCCAGTGTCCTCTTCTGGCTTCCATAGACTCCAGGCACACACCAGTGCCCCTACATACATGCAGGCAAAACACTCATACTCATAAGATAAATAATGAAAAGAAAAAAGAATAACAGAGGAGTCAGCAAGATGGTTCAGAAGGTAAAGGTGCTTGCTGACAAGCTCAGAGACCTGCATTTGATCCCCAGGACCCACATGGTAGACGGAGAGAACTAACTCCCACAGATTATCCTCCAACTTCTATATTTATGCTGTGGTATTTAAGCACACACCCACCCATACCCACAAAATAAATAATGTAATTTGGAGAAGGGTCACTAAGATGGCTCAGCAGGAAAAGGCATTTAACACCCAAAAACCAAATAACAGAATTAGGGGCGGGGAAGATGGCTTAGCCGGTACAGTGCCTGCCGTGCAAACATAAGGACCTCAGTTTGAGTCCTCGACACCTACATAAAAGCAGAGTGTGGGGTGGCACTTGTCTAGAACCCCAGCTCTAGGGGCAGAGAGATGGATCCTGGGAGCTCATTGGCTAACCAGTTTAGCCAAACCCACAATTCTCATGCCCAGGAAGAGACCTAATCTCAAAAAAAAAGGTGGAGAGAGATTGAGGAAGACACCTATACTGACCTCTGTCCTCTACATTCATGTGTGCACACATGCACACACCCACATGAATATATACATACATCTGCCCATGCACACATGCAAGAAAATAACAAACTAGCATCGGACAAACACCTGGGAACTATGATCATCGGGTAGTCGGCACGCACAAGGGCCGCAGATGTCTGGGCCGTGGTAGAGACAGGACAGGTAACAGGGTGATAAACAGACATGACTTCTGTATCTGAGCAATTTGCAGCCCAGCAGCCAGGAGCTAAACTCTCAGCTCCGCATTTCGAAAGATTCCCAAATTGGTTGCCAAAACTCATGTTTTAGAAGACCTTGGAAGAAGAGGTCCATGTCCCAAGATCCAACAAAGTGGGTTACAGCCCATCTCATTCTCTTATGGCAGAAATTCAAGGCCAGTAAGTGAAGAAATCAGGTGAGAGGCTTTTAAACCTCAGCAAGATCCCTGGTTATTTTATTTTATTTGGTACTGGAGGTTGAGCTCAAGGACTCGAGCATGCTAGACGAGTCCCTGCCACTGGACTACAGCCCTAGCCTATTTGTTTAGTACTATTATTTTGAGATTGAGTCTTACTAAATTCTCCAAGCTGGCCTTGAATTGAATAATCCTTCTGCTTCAGCCTCAAGCCCAGCTCTGACCCTACAATTCCGATCAGCACCATCTCTGCTTAGTCATGCTTCATATTGCTGTCTTCCATCCCATCCCCTCTACCCCTCCGCCCTGTTCAGTGACTTAGTGACGTAGATGACACCTGTGAGATCTACTTCTGACTGACCTTGGGGCGGGACATGAATTCTAAACTAGCCATTAGGAGCCAGATCCATCTGGCAAGATAGATAATGGTTTAAATCTTCCAGAGTAAAGTTAGTAAGACATACAAGGTTTCATGCTTTTAAGTGCACAAACAAAACCCGCAGGAGTTGGGCTTTTGTAACATAAAGAGAGAAAAAAGAAACTCAATTATTAACAGAAATGGTATGTGCCCAGCAGTTAGGCAAAGGGCCCAAGGCCTGCTGAAGGGGGAAAGTGATGGCTCCCTTGGAGACTCCTATTTCATCCTGCAGTTTCAGAATGATGGGGACCCTGAGAAGACACAGGGAGTATGATCAGGCAGCAGAGGACCTGTTAGGTGTTAAGCAGTCAAAATCTTTAGTCCTGGGACTATCCTGGTGGGACAGGAAAGAAGGTAGGTGGATTGAACCCTCCTGTAGCAAGGGGCAGAAGGTGGAACCTCCAGTGCACAGAGAGGGCCAATGCAAACCAGAAATTTCCAGCCGTCGTATGCAGCCTGGACTTCTGGATCCTAGAGGAGACCTTTCATCACAGAGGTCCAGAGAGGATGTGGGAGACGGTCAGTGGGTTCTCTCTAGCCTCTGCGTGCAGATCAGGGAAAGAAATGAAGCCTTTTCCTAATGTGACTTAACATTCAATGATGACAACGGAGCTGATGTTTTCTGTGCACCGACCCTGTGTGTCTCACTCAGGTCCCCTCCAGTGAAGATCATCATATAGAGTCCAGGCATCCAGCCTACAAGTGCCCAGAGGATACCCCGACCCACATGACCCAGCCAATTGGTGGTTTGTTTTCACAGTCCTTAGTGATGTCCTAGACGGCAAGGGAAGTGATAGAAAAGTCAAAACTTCACTTTTAACTACAGAGACACACAGAAATACCCACCTTTAACTACAGAGACACATAAATACCCACCTTTAACTACGGAGACACAGAAATACCCACCTTTAACTACAGAGACACAGAAATACCCACCTTTAACTACGGAGACACAGAAATACCCACCTTTAACTACAGAGACACACAGAAATACCTACCCTCAGCACAAGTCAGCCATGGGGAGGTGTAGAAAGAAACAACTGAACCCAAGTATGACCACTGAGACAGGGTCGTAACAGTGCCCAGTAACACAAAAAGGATGACCCCAGTAGGTGGTTTGGGACAGCACGAATCCTGTCATAGGAAGTGTCTTAAGGTTTCTGTTGCTGTGATAAGACACCATGACCAAATGACCTCCAGGGAAGTCAGGGCAGGAACCTGGAGGCCATGGAGGAGTCATGCTCCTGATGGCTGGTTCAGCCTGCTTTCTAATACACCCCAAAGACCACCTGCCCAGGACTGAATCTGACTCCCGGGCGATGGGTGCTCCCACATCAATGATTAATCCAGAGAATGCCTCCACAGGCCTGCCTACAGGCCAGTCTTCTGAAGATACTTTCTCAATTAAGATTCCCTCTTTTCCCAGATGTATCTAGGCTTGTGTCAAGTTGACAAAAACCAACCAGCACTGGAAGTAAAAGCAAGGATATTCTGGATGTATCTGAACCTTTCTTCCTGTCTGGAGTCAGCGAACTAGGCTGTGGCCCTGCTCCACACTTCTGGACTCTCACAGGTTTGCACCCTGAAAGGCTAATAAAGGACTAACTCGATAATTCAAACAAGTCCTGTAGCTCAAAGTCAGTTTGCAGCTTTCATGTTTGAGCTTCAAGCTCCTCCTTTGGAGTTGTTTCTCAGACCCACACGCAGTGTGTGTTTCAGAAATCAGTCTCCAGATCCCTCCAACACGCCCCAGATGGACAGACAGTACACAGTGCCCCCTTCTGGCACACAGTCTTACTAGCCCAGCCGGGCTGCTCCAACCTGGGTCACTTCTGTACAGAACTTACACGGCCTCTCAAGGCCTGGTCCTGCCTGTGCCTGGGCACAGCCAAATCCACATGAGGGTCACAATTCCCTCCTGAACACACAGACCCTATGAATCCTCCCTCCTCCTCTAAACCTCTCTTACTTTTCAAAGCTGTCAGCCATTTTCACTGGAATGCCTTTCTAATTCATCTCATCAGAACTCACCTTATAGAGACGAACTGATTGCTGTTGGTGCTGGTTGGAACCCAGAGCTTAGCCCAAGGTGGGCGAGCACTCCACTGGGGGCAGGGCTACATCCTGGCAAGTGTTCTGAGGACTGTGAGTGTGATGTTTTCACTGTTTCGATATCATTGCTCCCTAATCACCATGTGGGAATATTTTAGCAGCATATTTCAGAGGAGATCAGGGGCATCCAGGGTGCTATGGCCATATTAGCAGAAGCTTTCAAAGCACATGGTTATTGGTGCTCTTGAGGATAATCATTGACTACCACATCTGCCCCAAACCTCTTAGCCATCTGTCCTGGTTATCTGCCTTGGTAGAAAAGGGTATAGTTGCACACACACACACACACACACACACACACACATGGGTGTGCAGGATTGTACCCCATGGTGTTTGTGCATCGGTGTAGTTGCAAAGACTAGTTGAGGCAGCATCTGGGAATGGGCCTGATGGGATTACTGTGAGAGACGCACAGCAGGAGAAGCATTCACTGCAAATATGAGCTTTGGTTCAAAAACTGTTGCTTCTAGAATGTTCTTTGTCTCACATGAAAACACAAAGAAGCAACACCCATGCCTTCTGAACCACAGGGCGTGTTTGACTTATTTATCTACTTATTCTTCCTTGAACAACTTCCGTGTGCAGCAGGATGACATTCTAGAGCATGCAGTTCAACACGCAGGGAGTTTTGCTGGCCCCCAACATCCAACAGTCATTATTTGTAAGGGGTTGCATTCAACTAGAACGTTCTTTATTCACTGTATATTCCTGAATGCTGACTGGGACTGTAAATGCGAATCGGCAATGCTAAGGACAGCATCATACCCATCCTAGAAAAGGCCAGAGTGAACCTGCTGGAGCCATGGCAAAGGTTCCTTACACTGTCTCCAATATGTCCCATGAAAGAACAGCCCTACTGAAGGGGCGGTAGGGGTACCATCTGGCAAACAGGTGTCTCCACTTGTTATTGGTGGCTGCTCAGCCAATACACACTTGGGGACCCAAGGGGTAGTCCCCTAGAGGTACTTCACTGGTTTTGTGGCACTTCCACTTTGTACTGCTCTTATTGAGAGAAGTGGTACCACCCAAGCCCAGCCCTCACACATGGCGCCCTCTCTGGCCTCATCTGCACAGATGGAGGCCCAGGTGGTGCCGCCTGCTCTGGGTTCTTGAACTATTGATGTGACAAGAGTGGCCTGGAGTTTCAAAAGTCAGCCTGTCTCTGCTGTCACTTCTGCCAGGATTGTGGCTCTCATGCATTCATTCCACCTCCCAAGCTCAGGGAATATTCTTTTTCTGTCCCACCAAGGTCCCCTGCTAAAAGCCACTTCCTAGAGGTCTAAGGATCTCCACTGCATCTCCATTGTAATTCTGCCCACAAGGTTGTTATTCTAAACCTTTTTGCTTACCAAGCCATTCCCTCCTCAAAAACCTTCCAACACCCCCAAACATGCAACTGACAGGTGAGAGACTCCCACAGCAGGGTCTGGCAACCAAAGCTCTGTACAGAAGGCTTTCCTCATCACCACAGCCTGAGCTGAGGTGCCCAGATGTGCCGGTCACATTCCTTCGCCCCTCCCTCCTCTGAGGAATGCTTCTCCCATCTTATTTTTATTAATATTTGAATCGTGTGTGGTGTGTGTGTGCACGTGTGTATGTGTGTGCATGCGTGTGTATGGGTGTGCGTGTGTGTGTGTGCATAGACAGGCAGAGGTCTGAGGCTAATTCATTCAGCTAGCCCAGTTCAGTAGATTCACCTGCTTCTGTCCCCAGTCTTTTGCCCTGGGGTCACAGACATGTCCTTCTGTTACATGGACACCAGATTTCCACACTCAGGTCCTCTTGCTTGAGCAACAAGCACTTTACCCAGTGAGTCATTTTCCAGCCCTTTTTGCATTTTGAATATTTCAATGCAAACATCACTTAATTCCCTGGCAACTTATCCCTTCTAGTCCTTTACAGCAGTCACATTTCATCCTAAATTGCAGTCTTTGAGACTCGGGTACTGTGAAATTCTAAAACAAATAGATCCATACGTGGAGAAGGATTTTTGCTTTATCCACATCCAACGTCAGCTGCATAGTCTCTACCATGTTAGCTGTTGTTGAAGAGCATGTCTGGATACTAATGATCCGTGATCAAAGGTCCTGATCAATCTTGCAGTTAAAAAAATAAATATTTCTATTGGCTCATCTGGACTTTCCAGTCCCACACTGACTATAAGGTCTTTGTGGAGAAGCACATCCCCTGGCAATTGCACAGCTCCCTAGCGCCCCCTATCCTCCAATACCACCCTCTGCAGGCCCCGCTTGCAGTAGCACAACTGAGCAACAGGTGGCCTGAAAGTTACACAGCAGCCAGGCGCCTGCAGGTGGATGTGTGGGTGTCCAGTTTCACAGGTTTTCTTGTTAGCTGAGCTAAGCCCCGCAGCTGTGACCTTGGTAAAGCAGAGCAGAGCCCGGGGTAGCTTTGCAGCCTGAGGCTTTCTTTGTCCTGGTAAATCATGTTCTCTTTAAGTTGCTACCCATTTTCATGCTGACCTCATGACCATGGAGGGAAAGACCCTGAGTTCAAATGGTGCTCTCTCTGCTCCCAATGCCTAAAACAAAATGTCGGGATCTAGAGGGACAGCCAAGGAGTAGCAGAAGCATGTGATGGAAAGAGGCATCCAGAATAAAAACACACCTCCTCATTCTCAGGGGAGTCCTGAGATTGACAAAAAGGGGGGGAGCCTGCAACAGCTCACCCCGCCATAAATGTCTTACATGGGGACAAATTGGTCCCCTACAGCCAACCTTCCGGGGACTTGGAGTCCTAGCTGGGGAGACATTCAGGATCCTGCATGCTTCTGGGCTAAGATGTAGTTCCATGGTCCACCTGGGCCTCCTGCTGGATGCTTTGAGTCATGGGACTGGAGAGGCCCTGACCTTGGGGGTAGGAGGCAGACCTTACCACAAACTGATCTCCGCCTCTAAGCCTCTTCATTTATGTAAATCGCTTTTACACCCCACGTCGTCGTAAATCAGCAGGAGCCGCTGTTACTTCATGGACAGGTGAGGAGTTCAAGTCGGAAAGCCCACTGGTTTCATCTGTGCTTGCTCTGCCTTCAACAGGGGCTCCCTGGAGCAGATGCTGGAGGACCAGAAGCATCATGTAGGATCATCAAGAAAGGAATTAGGACCAAAGTCCTGGCTTGGCTATGTTAGGCATGAGCCCAGGTTAAAAAATAAAACAGAACAAAAACAAACAAACAAATAAATAAATAAATAAATGTGCGAAGCTCCGTGTTTAAAAAGTAAGTTTAGTTTCAAACAGGGCTCAGAGACGGCTCAGTGGGTGACTGCACAGCATGAGGACCTGAGTTTGGATATGCTGGACCCAAGTGAAAAGTCAGGTGTGGCAGCTTGCATCTACAATCCCAGGGCTGGGGAAAGCAGGGAGGAGATGGCAGATCCGGGGAGCTCGCTGGCAAGCCATTCTAGCTGAAATGGCGAGTTCCAGGCTGGGTCAGAGACCCTACCACAAAAATACAAGGGAGAGCTCTAAAGTTGACTTTTGGTCTCCACAAGACACACAGTTGAGTACCCACACACATGTGCATGGGTGCACACACATGCATACGCCACACGACATAGGGCTTCAAGACAGCAGCAACAGGACTTTGAATGAATGCAGGCCTTGCTGCAACTACACAGACTAGACTCCAGAGGCCAACCTGTCATGCATGGGCTCAGAGCTGTAGAGTGCAGGACTCAACGGCTTGCAGGTCCTCAAAGAGGCAATTCTGAAACAGAACATTGTGGAAAGAGGTCTTCAAGTGGTGGCTCCCAGGATGGCTCTCCATTGCTTCAGCCCAGATTCCAGACTCTGCCATACCCCCACAGCTTCAAACCCGCCAGCTTCTACAGTGTGGGTCTCTGTTTTACAAAGTCCATTCTTACCTGAGGTTATCTTTGCAATCCCCAGTTACTGCATTTCCCTTCCCTTTGTTTAGCTTTCTTTCTGGGCACAGGTACTTGAATCTGATTCTCTGAGCACCCAGGGGTCTCCCCGGATCTTGCCTGGCCTGGGCCTGGCCTGCGTCCAGCACAGCACATCTGCTTCTCCTGGGATGCCCACCTGCTGAACTATTTTCTGCCCTGACTTTTCTTCAGATCCTGGAGCAGTGGCTTCTTCTTGGGTACCTCTGTCCTTGTAGCATCTTTTACCTGGTACTTTCTTTGCCATTTTCTTCAGCATCCCCATCTTACAGACACACAGTTATGGCAGTGCTTTGGGTAACAACTTCCATTTTATGGTCAAAGAATTATTAAATATTTACATAGGAAATGGCTGTTCTTTGGAAGCCCTTGGGGAGAGCATTCTCTGCTGGGCTACAAGAGTATTCCCCCTAACTTCTGAAGAGGGCAGGAACCTATATAGGCTCCTGAACCCCAGTGCAAGGGAACACCCAGCCAATGGCCTGGGACTCAGTCTACAGGTCACTTCACCCTGAATCCTTGCTCCCCACCTCCTGACTTTGAAGTCAAAGTTTCACTCCCTTGACAAAATATTCATTGCTGGAGGCTCCTTCTGAGACTAAAATAACTTTCCACGAAATGCTCAGAAAGTGGCTCCTTGCTTGTAAATGCTGTGATATTATAAGAAACATCCGTGTTTGTGTGCGGTTACATCTCGTGTAACTGCCTCAGTGGGGCCTGCGAGGCCATCATGGCTCATTTCTGTCATTTCTAAAACCCGACAGTCTTTCACTATACTGTGGCACCTTCTCGGTTCTTTAAACTATTTTTCTCTTCAAGTTCTCATGAACTGATGGTTCCTGTTTTTCTGACTGTGCTGTTGGAGCCTGCATTTCTGAGAGCTCACTGCCACTCCTGTTCAACAGCGAGGCAACGAGCCCATACTCCCCTATCGCTGTGATGCTGCTGTCCCTTGGGAGACTGCCGCTCCTCGCTCTATGGAAACCATCTCTAGGAGTGAGATGCACTCATTGGCTCCCTGATGAACACTAACTCTGGAGAAAAGAGAAAGGAAAGTGGCAAAGTGGGTGAAAGTTCGGATGGCGCAGGCAAGACTCGGCGTGAGATGAGCAGCAGTGAGCCAGCCACCAGCCCTGGGCTCAGAGCCCCCAATGGACCCTGTGAGGGGCACACTCTGTGACCCACTAGAGATTACCTCATTCTGTATAAGGGTGAGACACGTCTTTCCGTTTTCAGTCCCCCCCTTTTTCCTTAGCAAACGTAAGTACAAGAATCTACCTTTGAATCTCGGATTATCCTGCCACTTCTGAAAAATAATGTTTAATTTTTTGAGATTATAATATAATTAAATCTTTGTTCCTTTCCTTCCTTCAAGTCCTTCCATGTACCCATCTCCCTTGCTGTCTTTCATATTCATGGCCTCATTTTCTTTGTTGTTACCTTTAAGAAAAAGTCAGATACAGCGCGACTATTTGATTCCCTAAATATTAAAAAGGACTTCTTGCTAACAGGCTGACAGCACATCCACTATCAGGAGGCAGCTTTTGAAGAGCTAAGCCACACTGAGGTGGACCTGGGAGTCCTCGGAGCTGCCTTCTATACCTGTGAGCCACATGCTATGTTCACATACTGTGGCTGTGGCTGTGGAGTCCAGCAGATATCTGTCTCTCAGGCTAGCGTCCAGAACCAAAGGCTCAGATAAGCTGTGTGCCCTCCAAGGGAAGGGTCGGCTCCTGGGATCTCCCCCACATCTTCTCTTGATCCCTCGGCTGCGTCTCGGTGCCTCCAGCCTCCCAGGCCAGGGCCTGTGTATGCATGTCTGTCTGTCTGATTGTTGTTTTCTTTCTGTATGGGTGTTTTTGCCTGCAAATATGTCTGCATACCGCATTTGCACCTGGTTCCAGGTAAGGTCATAGGAAGGTACTTGGATCTCCTGGAACTGGAGTTGCAGCTGGTTGTGAGCTGCTGGGAAGAGAACCAGGGTCTTCTGGAAAAGCAGCCAGCACTCTTAACCGCTGAGCCCTCTCTTCAGCCCCAAGTTCTTTTGCTAAGGCCATCCGTGACATTGGATTAGAGGCTCACCTCACTCCACAAGACCTTGTCCTCGGTAGTTAAAGCCATGGTGACACCGTCATGGAATAAGGAACGTGTTCTGAAATGCTGGAAGCATGTGAATCCTCAGAGAGGCGGTCAGTCCCAGACACAAGCGGAGGCCCTAACTGGTGACTCACAGTCTGTGACTCCTACTCTTTCTCTCTCACCAACCCACTCTCCTGAAAACAACTGCCTTCTGTACAGGTACCATTTACTTCCTGTTCCATCAAGGTCAGTGTCCCTGCTCGGATGGAGTCAGATCAAAGCTGCTCGCAGGGCAGAGCTTCGGTCCCTCAAACTGCCCATACTCAATAAAGCCCACTCCTCCTTGGCTGAGCCTCCTGCCAGCCTGGTCTCTGGAAGGAACCAGACAAACTAGACATGGACGCCTCCTTTTACCTCCTGTCACCCATGGGTGCTCAGAGGGAACCTCCAGGAAGTCCCATAGGCCCCATCTGCCCTCCAGTGGTGTGTTCAGTGTTCTGGGGGAGCCTTGGGGCTGACACCAGCAGGCAGAAAGTGATCATGTCTCAATCACTGCTAAGATGGTCTTGATTCTGTCTGCTTGGTAAATAGCACTTTTGTCAAGGGGACTCTGGGGGTCTGGGTCCCTCTTGAAGCTCATGGTGCTTAACAAATTGGAGTCCCAGCCCTCAGCAGCATATCTGAGGCTGACTCTAATGCAGATGGTTCACCACCATGACCCCCTGGGACTGGGCTGGGGGCTGCAGATCAGCTCCCATGCTTTCCCTACGTGTAAGAGCTCATTGTTCATGACACACTCACCTCCTCTGGAGGGATGTCAACCTCTTGGCTTGGAGCTGGGGATATGGCTCATTTAGTAGAGTACTTGCCTCGCATGCACGAAGCCCTGGGTTCAGTCACCAGACCAGCACCACATAAACTGGCTATGGTGGCATGAATACCTTTTCACAGTTTCCCTTTTTATCTTACATGAAAAAAATGAATTATCGGGCTACAAGTTCTAGTCCTTCATTCACCTCATTTGCAGATTCAAAGGGACCCTTGCTTGGCTCAAGAGCTGCTGGGAAGGTCAGATGGAGGTCAGTATGGTAGCCCTGAAGGCCCCTTCCCAGATGAGGCAGGAAGGACAGCTGTGAGGAGGTGTGGCCTAGGACGGTCCAGGATGCCTCACATTGCATTCGGCATCCTGAGGCCTTCCCTGAGAGTGTTTGAGATCAAGGAAAGAATGCCTCCACCCAGGGCCAGCAAGACAGCCATCTTTCCTAGGAAATAATCCGTCTGAACAGAGTCTTGGAAAACAGAATCCGGCAGTGCTGTGAGCACATAGTCCAGGTTCATGGTGACCAGGGATACTGCATCCACCCTAGCCCTGCACTCTCCACTCCTCATGGACCTCAGTTTAATAAGCTAAGCCTTTTGTGAGTGGAAGAAGGTTAGACGGGCCTCTGGAACACATTCATGACCCACTCAGAGTGCCCAGAACACCAGTTTCTCATCCCCATCCTGTTGCCAGAGGTTCTTCCCAAGAAATGTGATCCCCCACCTACAGTTTAAGCAGCATGGTCAATCTCTCTTACTGTCTGCAGGAGATGAAATCAAATCCTCAAACTCCCAAAGTGGTTTGACTGGAACTTCCATGGGGGGGCAAGGAGGTAGGATAGGGGAAGACGGAGGAGGATAGGGTGGGGGGGAATCCAAGATCTTACAGTGTTTTGGCTAAGATAATGTTTAGACTCTGTTTTCTAACAGACACACACACTCAGACCCACATACATATACTAAAAAATAAAATAAAGGAGATGATAGCTCCAATTGGAAAGGCATCTCGCCTGACACACCGTCTCTGTGGTGATGAAGCGACGGCGCCCAAAGGTTGCATTCCCAAGTTCTGAAAGAGGACCGCCCTGTTAGTTACTTTCCCCTTGCTGTGTGACAAAAGCAACTTTTCCAGCTCCAGGGTGCAGTCCATGGTGGTGGGAAAGGCGTGTCAACGGAACCTCCGTGCACCTGCTTACACAGCGCCCACACTCAGGAAGCACACAGAGAGATGAAAACGAGTATTCAGCTTTCAGCTCGCTTTCTTCGTTTTCTACAGTCTAAGATCCCAGCCAGTGGTATGGCACTGCCAACATTCAGGGTGGGTCTACCCACCTCAGGAAACCCAATCTAGAAATCCCATCAAAGATGTACTCAGAGGCTTACCTACTAGTTGATCCCAGATCCTGTCAAACTGGTGATGTAAACGCCATAGGAACTGACTGCCAAAGCCCCTGTCCTTGAAGAGAGAGGGTTGAGAGAGAGGTGGTGGGGGGCGGGGGAGGCAATCATGGGAGGAGGTGAATCATCACCTGCCACAGTCACCTAGACAACCACGGTCACGTACTCTACTGCACAAATTTCCCATCACTGACACGGGGTACGCAGTATTCCGAGGGTACCTGCAAATGTCGGGGTACCGGCAAACTTGAACGTGATCTTTAGTGAAGTGCTGTCCCCAGCCTCCACTGATCCACATGGTCATTTGAGGAAGAGGTCAATGGGGATGTCTCCCCAACTTCATGTTTTTTTAATTTATTTGTTTTTTATTTTATTTTTTGGTTTTTCAAGACAGGCTTTCTCTGCAGGTTTGGAGCCTGCCTGGAACTAGCTCTTGTAGGCCAGGCTGACCTCAAACTCACAGAAATCTGCCTGCCTCTGCCTCACAAGTGTTGGGATTAAAGGCGTGCACCACCTCTGCCCGGCAACTTCATGTTTTATACAGAATGTATGAGCTGTGGTCTTGGGGATCAACTCGACACACCTGACAAGGAGGAACACTCAGTTGAGAAATTGCCTCTATCAGATGGTCAGATGGGCCTGTGGACACATCTGTGGGGAATTTTAACAACTGCTAATTAACAGAGAACTCCGCAGTCTCTGGGCTGTACCATTCTGTAGGCAGGTGGGCCTGGACTGCTTTAGAAAGGCAGCTGAGGTCAATCATAGTTGCATACATCACCAAGAACTCAGTAGGCAGAGGCAGACTCTGGGAGTCTGAAGCCAGATTCTTTGACATAGTTCTAGCCCAGCCAGAGCTACACAGTGAAACCCTGTCTGGGTGCTTCTCCGTGATGTCTGCTCCAGGTTCCAGCCTCGAGGTCACGTCCCCCAGTGAAGTGATCCAGAAGAAATGCAAGAGGAAATAAACACTTTGCTCCCTAAGCTGCTGTTAGTCATGGTGTTTGTCACAGCAACAGAAAAGCAAACTAGAGCATGAGCCAAGGCTAGACTATAACATTAGCCAAGGCTAGACTAAACCAGGCATGATAGAAGTTTAAAAAAATGTCACCGCCTCAGATACAGAGTAAGAAGGATAATGGCTCTGCATGTCCCCACAGGTTGTAGACAGGCTGTGAGAACCCTGTGGGCCCAGCAGATGGGGTTGGTCACCAATAGCCTTGGTCTTGCATCCAGGACAAGGGCAGATGTGCTGAAGTGCAGACAGCTGAACCCTCTCCAGGGAGAGCTGTGTGGGGCCTCAGGGACTGACACCACCCAGGGAAGGAACCTAGCTAGGGGCCACGAGAGGAAGAAAGAGCCCACAGGCAAGGCGAGAACAGTCCAGAAAGTTGAAAGGACCAAGGCTGTCCAAGGCACAGTGAGTGTCCTGTATAAGATGCTGTTGGCCATTGGCCACAGCACAGGAGGGCAGACACTGGGCCAAAATGTGAGAGTGGCAAAACAAAACAAAACAAAAAAAACCGGCCTGTGGATCATTTCCAGAAGTACGTCCCACGGGGAACCAGGCAGTGACTACTGCCTGCTGGGGAATGGGAAAGGAGCCCAAGCGTGGGGCAGCAGTGCCTAGGGGGCTTCTGTAGCAGCCCCGCCCACACACAGGAAGCGGCAAATCTAAGGAAGGAATGCTAAGTGAGGCCAGGCCAGGTGGGCGCATCTGGTACCCAGGTCACCTCAGCTGTATCTGAAGGAATGGTAAGGGTGACTCACCCATGGCCAACCAGCTAATCAGGAAGAAGCGAGGATTCAACTGGGGACCCTGACTGTATGTGGGAGCCAACACAATCCGGGCTCTCCCAGCGTCCTTCCTTTCGATCCCCCACACACACCTCAAGCTGCCACATCCATCCTAGAGAAAGCAAACCAATTCTCAAAGCCCAGCACAATCCACTCAGACGCCAGCTCTTGCATTCCAACCACACAGAGAGGACCCTGCACAGGCAGCCTCCTCCCCACTACCGGTACCCACCACCATGTTGCCCCTGGCCAGCCATTGTAAAGACCTTAGCAGAGGGGTGAGCCGCCAGGGACTGCTCTCTCCTTCCCCAGGTTCCCACCGTCCACAGTTCACCCAAAGGCAGCGACGTGAGGCTTCCCTGACGTGTAGCCACAGAGGATGGCATGACTGACAGCTGCAATCTGCCACCCAGAGCGAGGAAGAAACGACAAGAAGACACCAAAATGCACAATATCAGTTGGACAACTGAATGCCTGCTACATGTGGAACATCCCTAGGGATCCTTCATGCTTAACCCCTTTTCCTATCTGGAGAATGAGCTGCGGTGTGGATTCCTGTGTTCCCATTTTACAGATCAGGAAACTGAGGCTTGAGTGTTGAGTAACTTCCCAACTCAGCAGGGTGAGTGAGGCTACAGGAGAGTTTTCAACTCTGTGTTTTGTGGCTTCCTAGGGCACCGACAGTTCATATGGAACAATAACTGGTGAGAGGCAACAATCTCAGAACTTACAGGAGCAGTGGCATGGCATTCAAACAGCCTGGCACCTCTTCAGGGCCCCACCCGTGCCCCCTCTGTGTGTCTTATTCATTGCCTCTAAATGCACTTTGTTGCTCGTGTCTCGGAAAACCTCCCAAAGACAATTCGGAGGGGTCTAAGACGGTGACGGCATCAGCGTATGGAGCTTCTTCATATCCAATCTAGTCAGATGGCGGAATGGCCTCACACAGACAAGAGCACAGCAGACCCCCATCCTCACAGAAAACACCCCAAGACCCCAGAGCGTTGCTAAAGCTGCAGGGGGCATCTAATATCATATATCTTGGGTTTCTTCAGCGATCTATATAAGGCTGATCTTATAACTTAGACAAAATAAGAGGTAAATGGTTATTAATGAAATCTCACACTTATAACAACAAGGTATATAATGAAGGCATCACCAGTCGCGTGCACTGGGGCAGTACCAAGTAAAATGAAGGCCGTTTGGACACAAACTCTGTGCTACTGGGCAATCTAATGACAAATGACAGCTGAGGGACAAACAGGTGGGTAGTATATACAGTGTGGATCCTCTGGACAGAGGGCTTTGTGATGGGCAGGATGAAGCAAGTCTATGAAGATTTCTTTAGTGCTCCCATGCACCTGCAGTTTAAAGCTTAGGAATTATTTGTTTATGGACTTTAACACTTGGTGAGCCATGTTTGACTGTGGGTGATCAAAATCAAGGACCATCAAAGTGAGGCTGGGGAACGTCGTTGGGGAAAGTACGTATGCCAACCCCGTAGCTTCCAGCCACATGTGGCTCCGAATATTTAAATTTAAATTAAGTGAATTTAAGTGTTCAGTTCAGTTTCTGGTCACCTTGGCCGTATGCCAACACTTGTGGACACCACATCAGGCAAGGCAGACAGGGTGTTGCCGTCACTGCAGCCCTGCGTTGAGGAGTCACAGGCATTACTGTTGCCCTTCATCAGACATGCAAGAGTTGTTTCACTGTTGCCAGGCAGGATTAGGAGCCTCCACATGTTAGGCAACAGATGGGTAAGGTGTGCAGAGGCTGTCCCCAACAGACTCTGCCAAGGACGGCTGCAGAGGCGAGAGAGCTCTCCAGCATCAGAGCTGTCATTCTGTCACAGCCCAGGTGGGGTCAGCCCTGAGTGGCTCCTGTAGCCCCTGGCAGTCACTTCAAATGATGGGCATCCCTATGGCCTGAGTCTTGTCATCACAGTCCCCAA
>LOJH01019271.1:13191-25120 GCA_001685095.1 Ellobius talpinus | reverse complement strand
CTCTCTCTCTCTCTCTCTCTCTCTCTCTCTCTCTCTCTCTCTCTCCCTTTTTCTCTCTCTCTACTATTGCTACAGCATGATGCCTGTCTGTTTTCAACCATGATGATCATGGAATTACCCATAATACTGCAACCATTTTCCACGTGAATGTTTCCTTTTGTAAATTACCTTTGTCATGGTGCGTCCCTCAGAGCAACAGAACAGTAACTATGTATTCTTGCATTTTTGACAGTTTGCATTTGTTAATTCACAGAATCAAGCAGCTGATTTTTAGTCGATTGTTATATCTCATCTAATGAAATTTATTGGTAGAGTTTAGCCAAGCTGATCATCGCCTTCTTTTTCTGATACTTCTACTTGTAACAACACATAATATTTCTTCTCTCTTCAGTGTTTCCTTTTCACTTCTGTTAATAGATATTACTCTCTTCCTTCAGTAACAACAGGAGGGCCTTTCCCTATGGCCTCACCTGAGCATTGATACTCATTACCCAAGTAATCTCCTCTGGGCCCTTGTTTGCAAGTAGCACCTGTGTCCTCAGAAGCATCTGATTCGCCCACGCTTAGCCTTTCAAACACAAATAGGTTAAGACCAAGAGCACCGCAAAGCTCCACCTTGACATTCATAGGAAGCTTGGCACCTTCTATTCTCAGTAAAAGTCAAGTTCTTATGTGATCTTGCAAATTGGGTTCCTGGAATGCCCCTGGCCTAAACTCAGTCTGTGGACTCTTCACTTGGGCTGCTGCACTACACTCTTTGCTCAGTCCTTGTTACTTCCGGAAAATGTCGAGTGGTCAGAAAACCAGCTGGACAGAGACTGGGGGAAACGAGGGCAAGGTAGAATCTGCCGCTGCCTCAGCTCCTGTGTGTCCCACTGGGACCTTCATACAGTCAAAACTGCTCTTTTGCTTCTTACTTCCAAATCTCTCTTGCGTAGCTCTTTGGGCTTCCATAAAGTACAGGGTTCTGAGAAATGTGGTTGAATCTTACTCTAACAGTCTTCAAAGGAACACCACCACCACAGAGATTAATACGCCAAATATCTCTTTGATCTTTATCCCTGGTTACATTCCTATGACTGAAATTTAGGAAGAAGTACAGCATGGCACTTTCTCTCGGGCTCTCTGGTTCCAGAAAAATCTCATACTTGCAATCCTAATACTGGTATTTGCTATGTAGGAGAAAATAGAAGACCTGATCTTATTGTAAGTCCCAACCATCATGGCAATTACACCAAAGATTAAATTATATAAGGTATATAAGCACCATATTCTAGTAAATAGCAAAAACTGTTAGCTTGCTAGAATACCTAGGAATATGATTTTCAAGAGTGTCATGCGTATAATTATGAAAGGCAAACAAAGGACCAAAATTGGAGAAATGATTACTGAAGGGTGAGAAAGGACTAGCAAAGTAATTAATAAACTGAATGGCTAGTCTCCAACTATGAATTTCACAAAATAATTATAAAATTCTGATGACAATTCTGAAATACCCACTTTCAGGAAAGACCTTGGTTGCAACAAAGGAGCTAGACAAACTGGCACAAACTCACCAAACTATCATTAACCTTCCCCTCCCCACTCCACATGATTCAGGTACCTGTGATCTCCTCTCTGATTTTAAAGCATCCTCTCAGTAATAAAGACATGAATAAAGACAAGGAACTCTTTGTAGCCATAAAAAAAAGTGATTGTCCTAATGTAAACACTTGCAGGAATGAGGTGTCACTGCAATTGGAGTGTATGGTGGCTCCACAGAGGACACCAAGGTTTAATGGACACTGGGCTAGGGAGATAATTCAACCAGCAAATCCTTTTCTTGCAAGTGTGAGAACCCAGGTTTGATCCTCCAAGCTCATGCAACAAACAAGCAAAACAAGAGCAAAACTAACATAAAACAAAAAGCTAGACATGGTGACATGAGCTTGCTCTCCTAGCACTAAGAAGAAAGAGCAAACATGGGAGACAGGCAGATTTTTGAGATTCAATGGCCAGCATTCCTAAACTATCCTGCAAGGGCCATGCCAGTGAGAAGGAAAAACAAAAAAACTTAGATGGAGCCTAGCCTTCACATACATGCACACATACAGGATCACAAATCCTTATCCAGACTCAAATGCACACACATTCACACAGACTCAGACACAAAGAGAGAAAGAGAGAGACAGAGACAGACAGACAGACAGACAGAAGTAATGTCTTTGGTAAGTTGTTACCTATATGTTCAATGCAAGTGTTATTCAAGATTTCTCAAAACAAATCAACCGAAGAAGTAGAACCATGTCACAAAAGGCAGTGATCCAGTCAGATTTCTCAGGAATAGCCCTCCTCCATTGTACCGTGGGAGCCTTGACTCAACCTCAAATTCCCTCTAGTTCAGGAATTCCCCAGCCAATGCCTTGGGTTTACTGCCTGACGCAGTGGTTCATTCTGACACTTAATACCCTTTTTAAGTCCCTTCCTAGCAATTTAACTCTGATTCCCCAGGAGACATACTAGTCACAGTCTTCTAGTAAGACTGCTATAGTGACTTTCCTGTTCATGACAGAACCACCGAAGCTCAACACAAAGGAGGAGGCAATGGCTCTTTCCTTCTCCCTGGTTGCAGAGACCTGTTTTTCTACATCAGTATAAGCTGGGCTTATACCCTCTGTGGCTGTCTCCCAGGTGTGCTGCTTACTGCACTATCCCAGTTCTGGGTGCCCAACACCATCTCTCTCTGAAGGGGAAGAGATGCCCTACTTCCAAATTTCTGTTTCATTTATCTTTCTTTTCCACTCTATACAGAAAATGTGCAATACTTTGTGCCCTCCATGCCTTAAATAAGAACCTAAGAGTAGGATGGAGACAAACCATTTTTATCTAACTTTTTCGGTAGTAACACCATGATTCTTTAAACAATATTTTTATGTTGCCATTGAGTCATGAGAGATTGAGACTGAGATATCAACAATGTTGGCAAATAACAGAAACTATATAATGCCATAAATGAGTAAGAGGGAAGAAACTGAAGCATAAAAGGAGGGAAGATATTAAANTTGAGTCAATTCTAGCAAACCTACCTAAGGGGTTTGAACTTACCTGGGTCTATTGATACGTCAACATTCTATATTAAGGTTGACAGACGATAAATTGGCATGGTTTCCAGAACCACAGCAGTGACTTCCCAAGAACTGGAAAATATCTTAGAAAGTTACAGATCATCTCCTGTGATGGAATTCAGATTTTTTAATATAATTAAATCTATTGGTCTTTCAATAGCGGAAGAGTTACACATGAAAAGGATTAAAAGATAGATTTGCAATGTCCATCTCTGTCCAGGAAGGTGAGGTAGCATGAGATGAGAGACGAAAGTGTTCTTCATGGACCCACTGTGAAATGCAGCAGGACACCTTTCTGGTTCACCACCCATAACCTTATACTAACCTCCAGCTCCCACCTACCCCTTAGATTAAAGCAAGTTTTCACCTTTGGAGTCTTTATCCCTAGACCAAATTTGGCCCAATCATCCTTTAGGTAAGTCAAAGCATCCCTGGATGTGTCCTTGTACTTTTTCTCTTTCTGCAATGCAATTATATTTCCTTTTTAGTGTTAATAGAACAAAGGTAGATTCTCTGTGAGAATGTAATTTTATCTAAACTATTTATATTATGCCTCCTGATTTTAGGTCAAATGAATGGACTGCCCATATTCTCACATGATGTTCCTGTGACATTCAC
The DNA here is from genome assembly GCA_001685095.1 of Ellobius talpinus. NCBI lineage: Eukaryota > Metazoa > Chordata > Mammalia > Rodentia > Cricetidae > Ellobius > Ellobius talpinus. The sequence goes on along the minus strand of LOJH01019271.1, from coordinate 21,398 downwards.
TGCTTTTTACCTTCTCATCTCAGGGGTTTCACATTCCTAGAGCTCAATGGAGGGGGGAGGTCCTTGGACATTCCACAGGGCANTTTAATAACAATAAAAAAGTGTCTGAAATAAAAAAGAAACAAACAAAAAAGAAACAAAAAAAGAACAAAATCAGGCTGCTGAGATGACTAAGCTATTAAAGAACTAAAACTCAATAATATAATGCCACCATACACCCTGAGCGCATGCAATCACAAGAATTGGTAAGTGTTAGCATCTGTAAGCTCTGGCTGAACAGGGTAGCCTTTGCAATTTTCTGTGTCTCAGCAAAAAGCTAAATTATATTCACAACCAAATAGGCTTTTTTCTTTATTTAAAATGGTAAGCTTCCTTGAGTTAGACAATAAAAGTTACCTAATTTGTATTGGCTTGTCCAAAAGATTTGGTTATAATCTTTATGCTTAATTAAAACAGCTTTGTTTCAGTTTTTCGATTTAATTCTTCTACATGAATAGGAACCACCTAAGTATGATTTAGTTATTATCTTTTCCACATTAAAAAAAATCTGGGGCTGGGGCTGGAAAGATGGCTCAGTGGTTGAGAGAAGACCTGAGTTCAATTTCCAGCAACCACATGGTGGCTGACAACCATCTGTAATGAGATCTGGCACCTTCTTCTGGCCTGCAGGCACACATGCAGACAAAACACTATACATAATAAATAAATAAAATCTTAAAAAAAATCTGGCTCAGCCTTTAAGAGTGCTTGTTGCTTTTTCAGAGGATTTGAGTCATGTTTTCAGCACCTGTATCCAATGGGCCAGAGCCACCTAGGCAGACTCCTAGAAATTCGAAGTTCTTTTCTGGCCTCCACAGACACCTGCATACAAACACAAACACATGCACGCGCACGCGCGCGCACACACACACCTTATAATAAATCTCTTAAAATTATATTGTTTTCAATATATTTTCAAAGTTTGAATAATAATAGTGATATATTTGAGTATATACACAAACTTTTTTCCTCAAACGAGAGACTATTTCCAAAATACAGTCTTGCAATCTTACCATATTCTGCAGTTCTTCTAAACTTATAAAATTATGATCAAATCACCATCCCTTTGGAAATGCCCATCTCCTAATTTTTAAGTGAAAGTATTCAAGCAGACAAACTCTAACTCATTTTCACCTCTTATATTTTAGGATTAATTAACATTTGTGGATCCAGCAATGTATCTTAATAATTATTCCTATAATTCTGGGAAAGAAAATATTGAGTTCAATATTTCTTGAAACATTTTTTTCAAGAAAAATTTAATTGAAATAAAAGGGAATCTTAATTGTCACATTTCCGAGGACATTTTCCAGGACTAAAACTTATGTTTTGATTTTAGTAATGAGAAACCTAATTATTCTATATTATCTTTCCAACTAATCACATAAAAAGGAATTTTATTTCTTCACTTGTTGATAGCTTGGTCATTGCTATTCTTCCCACCTAAGTTTCAAAAAAATAGGGCTCTGGCAGACTGAGGTGCTGTAATACCAGCACCTTCAGAACAAGTACGTCTAGGAAAACAACAAATGTGTGAATTCTGTGAGTCAACCATTGTGAGTACTTTATATTCAGTATATTCAATTCTAACCCTATTTAATGTTTGTCCTTTCATAAAACTATTAATTACAAAACTGACCCTAACAAACCCTGAGATTTAATAAACATATTTTGCCTCAATTTTACTGAGACACTCTGCTTTGATGATTCTGATATCAACCTCAGACTTCCATACTTGCACACATGTACACTCTGACTACACATATACAAAACATATCACATACACATGCATATAGAAGGCAAATTTTTAAAAAGGAAAAAGAAGTTTTTGGCTGCAAAGCTCTTCATAAATATAGCACTCAAAGAGTTGGCTTACTGCCATTTTACAATAACAGATCTTAATAAAAAAAACCAATATTAATATGTTTATATGCACATATAGTAAAATATACGCAATTCTTCATCCTATTTAAATAACAGTGGGAGTTACACCAATTTCTTAGATGAATTTTGAGATTTTTCTACAAAATGTAGTCCATTGAACTAGCTCCTTTAAAGGATATTAATGTGTGAAGTACCTTATTAAAGAATTCCTTTTTGATCCAATTCCTTTGAAGCCATTACAAAAGAACTAGATCTTAGCAGCTGTTAGCCATTATCAAGTCAATGGCTTTTCATGTCAGATACATAAACATTATTAAACATTAACCAGATCTTTAGAAGTAGAACATGGCAACATGTGACAATGTTATTTTCTCAATCTATTTTCATAATAAATTAATGGTAAAACCTAATCATAATAGGCAAAACATTTAGGACCCCTCTATGTTCTTACATTTTAGGGCAGATGAAGCTTGCAAGTATTGAATATTTGGCCACTCTCATCAAGTTCATTCAAAATGATTATTACATGTTGAAATGAGTTTTTAAACTGTGTTGTTTTGACATGCTCAGGGCACACGCACATATTTAATGTGTGAGAAAAGTTTGCTATGCAAAATTGGTATCAGTTTTTTTTAAAGATTTATCCTTCAGTTATTTTAAATGGCACACAATATGATCACCTATAATTGGAAAACAGAGATAAAATTCAAATATCTAAAGCTAAAGGAAAAATGAGGGGAGAGAAATGGAAAACTCCCTGAGCATTGCTTCCTGCCCCCTGAAGCGCTCTCACTGTCTTGTTTTCCAATGCCCAGGCAGTGGTAGATATGTGAGCCTGGTAAGCTAAAGCTGTCTTTCATGTTTGGCTCTGTACAGTAGTTTGGTAGAAAGGCTAGCTGCAGGAAAAAAAAAGAAAGACTTCATAGCCATTTCCCCACCGCTATCTCCATCTTGGCCCTGACTATTTCCAGCTATTGCAGCAATGTCCCCAAATAGATTGCACATGGACTTATAAAATTATGACTTTGCACAGTTGTGTCTTCTATATGCAACACAAAGATTGCCTGACATATGTGTTCAAATGTTCGGTGACCAAATTGCTTCGGAAACACCACACTGCCTAAACAGACAATGGACACTTCAATATTACTGCAGAATGCAATTGATAATTCCATTTTATTCTACTGTCACATCTACCTATTATTTTCATTTTTTCCTGGTCAATTTTGATAATAGCTTTCTCACTAACTGCTTTTGCAATTCTTTGGCAACACAGTCGTCGAAATGTCTAGCGATCTTGTAAGACTGTAGTGTGTTCTGTCAGTTAAGAGTATGCGGTCAGATCAAACAAAGATTAAGTGCAGCAGCAACCGGACCCTGAATTCTCCAATAAAAGGAACCAGGGCTTTTAAACAGTGACTGTTCCTTGTCCCAATTATGGTAAGGGACATTCAAGACAGCCATTAGCACATTGTAGTACAAAGGAAGGAAGGACTCAAGGACTCACACTTGTACTTACAAACATGTCTGTATGTACACGAATGCCCACATCCATACACAAACACACACAATGGCAAACCATAGCACATAGTGCACTGTCCTGTACAATGGTGAGAGTGAGTCAAGGGAACACATGGGCCAACTGGGAGAGTTCTCAACGTCAAAACTAGAATGATGTAAACAATAAAACTATGTAGTATTAGACTACAATCTGAAAAAGAGAGTAAATATTCTTAAATACATATCATTACATACGTGAATGAACTTTAAAGAACCTTCCCTGCAGAAGTCAAAATTTACATGTGTAATCTACCCACATGGATGACGCTTCCAGTCCCTTAGCATGTCATGAATAATCATTTTTCCTTGCGTTTTAAGAGAAAAGAAAAGATGACAGAGTAACTTTTTGGTGGTAAACATATGAGCCATATAACTCCAGTCTCCATAAATATTCACTTAAATGTTTATGTATTTTGAGACAGAATCCCACTGTGTAGCCCTGGCTGGCTTGGAACTTGTTATGTAGACCAGGTTGTCTATAGCCTGTGACAATTCACCTGCCTCTGCCTCCTTAGTGCTGGGATTAAAGGCATGTGCTACCCAGCCTGTTTCACAGTGATGTTAAAGTAACTTTACTTAGCTAAAGTTCGCATTCAGCTCAAAAAGTTTATTTTAAAGTGAATTGTTTAGCTTTATGATCTTGTTTTAAAACCTTCGAACAATTTGCACAGTTCTCTGAGTAACAACCACACTCTTCATAGTGGTTCCACAGGATTCTACAGTCTGGATCCCCTGTCCCCAGCCCCTCCCTAGGCTCTCAAAACTCACCACTAGTGTTTCCCTTACTCTTTGCTTTCCTATCATATTGGCTTGCTTGGTGCTCCCAAAACCCAGTAGTTACTTACTGTCACCAGACCCTTTGTCTTTTCTACTTTCTTGAGCACACTCATCCCAAAAGAGGACATGTCACACTCCTTCACTCTCTGCAGAGTTTTACTCAAAAGCCAGCCTCTGCAAGTGGCATTCCTGTGCCAGGTCATATCAGGAATGAGTCTTCATTGTTGAAAACTTTCTCATTGTTCCAGAACTCAGAACTTAATTTTTAATCTAATCCTCTGTTCTAGCCTGTTCTAGCCTGTGTGACAATAGAAATACAATAGTTTTGAAATCCACCAAGAACAGTGAAAATGGTAATAGTATGAACAGAAAGTTTTTCAGTTTATAGTAGATAATAAAAGAACACACAAAATTCCAAAAACTTAAACTACTATAGTGACCTTAACATTTCTAAAAATGAGTTATAGGAAGATAGGCCTAGTGAAGAAAGCCTGTAATCACAACTACTCCAGAAACTGGAGCAGGAAGATTCCAAATTCATGGTGAGCCTGAAAATCTTAGGGATAATCTATCAGTAATGGAAAAATAAAAAATATGTAAATATGCCTTCGTGGTAGGTTACTACCTATTGTGTGATGCCCCCTAAGTTCAATTACCAGTACTATGAAAAGGCGGAGGGAGGGAAAGTAAGAAGTAGATAACACTGATCTATTACTATATTGCTATTGTCTACCTGTAAGTAGACATTGTTGAGAACTCATTATCCGGCCCTTGTGGTCCTCGTGATAGATAAACACTGAGGTTCATCATGAGTCACAGGATTCATTGAAAAGCTTAAGGGTCGGAAAAGACTGTAAACGCTTCTTGTACTTTATCTTTATCCTGATCCACAGTTCAAGATTCTTAAATGGTCTAAAAGAATCAAGAGGGACATCTCAAAGTTTTTCTGGACTTAGAAGTTGAGTTGCCTTCAGAAGAGGACTACTGTCTTTCACTGCTTGCCTCAGACATTTTCATATGTCGTACAAATCTCTCTTCTGATGTTCTCCTTTTCCCAAGCATGGGTGTGTCAGCAATGGAGTAAAAAAAAAAAGTTTATTGACTCTTCATAGCAGTGCCAACTTTGCAGGAAATGTTTGCTAGTCTAGAATGCTTGCAGGGTTAGTAAAGCATAGAACAGAAGTAAACAAAGTGGTAAAGAATTATTCTGGGTGGGTTGTTTCAAGGTAGATTGTAGAAAATTTCATGCCATCACTTTTTTGGGGACAAGAAGATGATGGAACATCCCCCAGGCAAGCATGAATCTAAAGCATTTTCTTTGGCTTAACGAACAACTTCTGTCACTTTGCTTCCTGATTTGTTATGTAACCGACATCATTAAAAATCATTGCTACCATCAATAAACAGCAATCACTGTCTAGACACCCAACAAAAGAACTGCTGCAGATACTATGGGAGATCAACCATCTAATATTGTCAGCATCTCTGAGACAAACACGAAGAAAGCTTTGTCAGTGGTGCCAACAATGGTTCAAACCAAAGTAAGATTTATATGGAGGGTGTTGGAAATCTCCTTTCAGACAACCATTCACAGTGTTAGCAAAGCTGAGTTCAAATTGTCCCATAGAGGACCTGGCCAGAGGACGTTGTCTGAAGATAGTTACAACATTTCAATCATTTTCTTTTGCTAGTCATCCCTAAGTACTTTATATCCAAGTTCAAGAAAAACACAAAGCATGTGAAAAAGAATGAGGAAAATGAGGTGCAGGCAGTTAAGTAACTGGTTCCAAACTATGCAGCCTGGAAGTGAGGAAAATAGACAAGATTCTGTGCACTCTGGCTACAGAGTCCACACCCTGTGAACACCTTGCTGAATTACTATTACATTCGGTGATTCAGAATGTTTGCTTCCATCTTTTTGTTTCTGGCTGTGTTTCTGTAAAATTGGCATATTAAAATCCTCCAGGCAATAGCATTAAGAGGTGGAGTCTTCAGGAAGCAGTTAGATTATGAGGGTTTTCCACCCATGAGTAAGATTTACACCTCTGTAACAGCATCTCCAATGAACTTGCTTGTTCCAAGTTGGATGTGCAGAGAGGTTACTATGAAGCCAAAATGCATCTCCCAGGAACCAGATCGTGTGTTTCCCAATCTCCAACAGTGTGCACTGCAAATTTCTGGTGTTTGTGTCACCTAGCCTATAGTAACTAGTTATAGTAGCCCAAACATATGCAAATATATATATATATATATACATTTCTATTACTGACAGAGTATCTATCTCTAAGATGTCCAGGCTCATGTTGACTTGGAATCCTCCTGTTCCAGTTTCTGGAGTAGCTGTGATTACAGGCTTTCTTCACTAGGCCTAGCTCCCTATAACTCATTTTTAGGAACCTGGAGGTATATTCTTTATGTAGTATATCATGCACATAATAGATTAAACCTCATGAGCCCCAAGTTTTTGCTTCTCTTTGAGGTAGAAGAGTAAATCTTGGATTTTCTAGTTAAAAGTTGAATGCCCTAGTTACAGAACAGAAACTTCCTAAGGCCCTTGTTAAGATGAGATAATACCTATTTCTCAGAATTGTCGTAAGAATAAAGAACCAGCACATGTGCGGTGATTTGAAAACTGTAGAGCAAAAGGCAAATCTTAGTTTTCATTTTTTTTCAAGGTTCTCTGCCTCTGGCCTCCATTTCAGCTTACGTCTTTCTCGATGTCCCAGACTTTTGATAAACTGGCCTTTATGATATTACTGCTTAGATGAGTTTGTGTGTGACTCTGATTTCTTCTAAAATAGGAAAGTAACAGTGGGGCTGGAATTTTCCTGGTCCACATGCCCTACGCCAGCACGTGTGTCAATTTTCATGTAACATTGACTGCTGTAAAGCTTGAGACCTGAAAGCAGCCATATAAGGTCTGAGGGAGCATGAGTGGGTGTCTGAGAACCGGTCTCCTTGTGTTGTTTCTGGACAGTAGGCCTAGTGTCAGCAGTTAATAATAAGAGACACAAAGGCAATCAATGAAGCAAGGAAAAAATAAAACTTAAACCTGCAGAAACAGAGGAAAGAAACTAGCCAGAGCGGCTTGTTTAATTAAACATTTCTGATGCATAATTTAAACTCAAACTGAGACCTCAGTAAAATAATGAAAAGAAAGATTCTTTGAAATAGAAACAAAAGATAATCATAAGGTGCCTCCATAAAATGAAAGGAAATTAACTGAATTATGGAACCCCAGGAATGAAGCCAACAATTCCATAATGATATTAAATCTGGCAATATTAGGAATAATGGCTCCTAGTGGTACTGAGCGCATGTGAGATCAGTCTAAGCTCTCAGGCAAGTTTGTTCTGTGGACCAACACAGTTTAGAGTATGAACTCCCTTTCTTCTAGTTATTCCTTTCTGATATGTTATCCTGATAAAAATTTTCCATTTAACATGTATACAATATTTTTTACTAGGATATTAATTTCCTTATTAAAAATACTATCCTTCCATTTTGTAGGAGAATTTTGTTTTGTTTTGTTTTTAAAAGGGATCCATAATAGCTGTGTAGTTTTTCTGGGTGCAGATGTAATTCTTTTCATTGAAAAATCCATCAAAACACAAAGAAGAAGATAATCAGCCGAAGGATACATATTAGAATCTTGAGAGTTACTGCATCTAAGTATAAATATTGAGAGTGATTTTTACTTGTTGCTATTAGTTTTTAGTATCGGGAAAGTTGATCACTACAAAATATCCCATCTGTTCTTCCAGTTGCTCTTCAGAAGCTTCCTTTTCTGCAAAAAGTAATCACAACAACCCAGTTGTAATTAGGTCCTTTTCCCTCCTATTAGAACTGAATACAAACCTCTAGAAATCCCTGCCGTCACCCCTCATGCATGTGTGCTCACACACACACACACACACACACACACACACACACACACACACACACAC
>LOJH01019270.1:2217-21316 GCA_001685095.1 Ellobius talpinus | reverse complement strand
ACACACACACACACACACACACACACACACACACACACACCCCTCATCCATTCAGAGGACCACCTGCTTTTCATTAAGGACACTATTTTAGAGGCGTAGAATACCCCTGACATTGGATCAGAGTATGATATTCTCCTTTTATCCTGCTTTAATCCTGAGTGGAACCAAAGTGTAATATGACCACAGACAGTGTCCTCGAACCTCAGTTCTGGATTTCTGGGTTAAAATTCTAGCCTGCATACAGTGCACCCTTTTCATCTTGGTCCAGATTTGTTCTGTAGCTTATGTTTTAAGGATTTGTATAGATTACATACATGTACGTAGTAAATTCTGCACTCCATTTTATGTGATTTTTGTCTCAGATCTAATTTGTCACAAAACAGAAGTATCATGATTTGAAACAGGGTGTGGTCAGTGTGGAAGCAGAGGAGGAATAAATTTATCCTAGATTGCTTCCTTTTTCTTTGCTGTCTGTCATCCTAGACGAGACAAAGAAAGAAAAAAATGGGAAGTAGGAATATGAAGGATCAGACATATCTGGGAGTTTCTCAGCTTTAAGATGAAGGAACTAAGTGTGAAATGATCAACAGCTGTTGAAGATCCCTTTCTGATGTGCTCCCTCAGTCCTTTGGAAGGTTTTCCCTTTCACTTGTAAGGGTTTGTTGTCCAGACACCTGGCCTTTAGGTGGACAAACATGGAAGTTCATAGATTTGCTACTAGCTACATTGGTAAGTAGACTCTTGAGATGTCCATCTAGGGCTCAGTGAAAGATTAGTGAAAAATCTGGGTTCAATTCCTAGTACTATGTAGCAACAAAAGTGTGATCATTTAGTTACTGGATATTTGAAACAACTGGGATAGCACATTAGCATTGCATGCTTTTTGTTAAAGTCAGGTGAGCCTCTACTATAGGATACCAGCATATAGGCTTACATGTAGAAGTGGAAAAGGCTGAATTTCAACATTCTCTTTTTGAGCAATGAATCTATCTATGAATGATGACAAGCTATTGTTGAGTCTTCATAAGAAGTATAGTTGGATTATAGTATTTAAAAGCAGCCATTCTAGGCTATCAAGTAACAAGAGTATAAGATGACATTTAACAGAGCAAAAGAGAAATAGCCTGAAGCCTTCAGTTTTAGTTCAAGCTGGGGTGGGCAAACTTTGGGGGAAAGGACTAAATGATTCAGGTCTGCAGGCTGCATGGCTTGTGTTACTTCTCTGTGGGGAAATGCATTTCCAGTGCCTGGACCCCTGTGAGTGAGCTTCAGATTTCAGCATTAGTATTTCTGCTTGAAGCCAACAGAGCATAAAAGCAAAGTGCTTGACTTAAAACTTTAAAAGCCTTCCAGGGCTTTTCTTTATGCATTGACTTCTCAAATGTGTTAGAAACCACCTAAATAAATGGGCTACCCTCTTCTAAGGTGGAACTTCTGGGAAAAGCCACATGGAGTAACCTGTGCTCTAAATGATGTTTGAAAAAATGACAATTCCCTTTATGTTGCCCACCAGAGTACTATAGAGCATTACTTTTTCATTTTGAAGGACAAAGTCTGTGAAGACGGTGGTTCACTTTACACAGGACAGCATTAAATAGTGCAACTAGTTGAGAGTTTTCTCGAGTGTTAGGGTGCTCACTCTCATAATTTATGATGGTTTATTTACTGATGACAGTGTTTAACTCACTGGTACTCACCGATGTTGAGGAAATTAGAATGTGAATCATAAGTTATGACACTTGATAGTTAAACATTTGATTAGAATTCTATCCGTAGAGTCATGGGTTGGAAGTGTAATACAATCAAAGGAAAATAAGATCTTTAATAACCCAGTTGCATTTGTCAACTGTTTAACTTATCAGTACAGAATAATTCACTAGAAATGAAACAATTTGCTGAGAAAGAGAAGAGACGTTAAAACAGAAAATGTTTGCTATGACATAAGGCCCAGCAAAATGTATTTTGAAATGATTCTACTTCTCTCTAGGAGTTGCTACCCCATGTAATATTTCATTAGAAAGCTGAAAGGTGAAGTAAAGTTTAATATGTCAGGCATGCCATATTCTTTATGTGCCACCATAGTGACATTTTATTCCGATGAGCAGTGTCCCCACTTCTCATGCTTCAGCTGTTTGCGACTCTTGTTGACTATACAGAAAGGGGCAGAGTTTACCAGGCATGTGTATGCAGTTCTTGATGCAAACTCAACTCCCCTTTCAGTACCTCTTTTAGTTAGTGCCACAAGCTCTTTCTTCCCTGCTTTCATCAAAGGTTTTACATGGAAGGAATAACCCTAAGGTACGGTTTTAACTGGGTAAAACAGAAAATTGTGGGGGTGGTGTCCTTCCTCATGGAGTGAGCAGATCTGGGCTGTCAAGCCCATGTTAACACTGATCAAAGTCCCAAGCAGCCACACTGTCATATTTGTAGATAAACACCAAAAGTTCCACCTGTAGGAGTATTGGATTCACAGGCCTTTTGATTTATCTGTTAATAAAGTTTTATGAGTTTTGGAAAAAACTGTTAGCTGATATAATTGACTGTTCAACATGACTTTACCTTCTGTAAATGAATAAGAATAAATATACTCACCCATCGATATAAACTTGATCTCCAGGGGGAAGAAAGATTTCAGTTGGTATATTCAAGGAAGAAAATGAAATTGAGTGTTAGAAAAAAAAACAGCCAAGCATCTACAAGTTAGAAGTTAGAAATAAGAAGTAATTTAGGTTTTCCAATAATTTGTGAAATAACATTTGCTATATTGTAATGCTAGATGCCAATTGTAAAGGACATTATTGAAAATGAAAAATTAAAGGTTTCATAATTGTGTTATTTTAATGGAAATTACAGTAAGTACAATTTGCATTTGAAATCAATGTTAGAAAGTTAATTTCAAGCAATAGCGACAAATCAAAACCAAACCAAACCAAACATCCCCCTACACACAAAAAAGGAAAAGGGATTGGAGAGATGGTTCAGCAGTTTAAGAACATGTATGGCTGGACGCAGGTTCAGTTCCCAGGAGTGTTAGAAATGGGTCTGGAGTAACAAGAAAATGACCACAGGATTCAAAGTATTTCAGCCAGACAAAAAGTTCTACTTCTACAGGAGAGTGTGTACCTCTGCCAAATGAAGCTGGTGAGCACACCCAGAGGGAACATCTGCTGGATTTTTATTTCTGATGCAAAGAAGGAGAGTATTTTGCCTCCCTCTGTCTGGCCATAATTTGGCTTCACATTCTCAGGCTATTTGCTAGTTCCAAAGGGCATGGGTAGTTAGCAAAATGCAACTTTTTACAACGGGATTAAACCTTCAGTACATACTTTGATCTTAAAAAAAATGCTGAGAGGATGGTGATTTTTTTTGCCAGATGGTATCTTCATGAATTTCCTTAAAGATGGAGCATAATCTCATTTAATTCTCTGATAAAATGGTACATTTCATTTGCATTTTCCATAGCACACATGTGAAGTGGGTCACATGCACCTGCCACTCCACGTGATCTTTTGTTATCTTCTGGCCTGGACAGGCCACTGCCCTCAGTGCACATATGCCCACACAGACAAGTAATTCAAACTCATTTTTAAAGACAATAAGGCATTTTCTCTTTAAAATAAAGTTCAAAATTTTGTTTGTATTGTAAGCAGTTCTCAAATTCCTGACTGACCAATGAGTGAAGAGAAAGGAGTAATTTTACTTTTCTAGGGTAAAACCTAAATATCTTTAAAATGTAGATATGGCACAGACAGTTTATAACTCTCCCCAGGTATTTGTACTTTTATGAACCAAGTGATAAGCAGAAAAACAAATATATCTTAGAATATTAAAAACCAAGGCAGATCAACAAATACTCATTAAAAATTTTTCTCCAAGATATTGTACTAGACTATATTATGTGAAGGAAAAAATAATGGGTCAATCGTAGTGTGTGTCTTTAGGATGGGTACAGGAAAAAGTAATAATGCTCATTAAGCAAGTCAGTGTATTGCTAAAGGCACAGAGAAAAAACATCTTGGGGGCAATTGTAATTTGCAATTAATTAATAGCTAATTGAAGTCTTCACATCATTTCTTATTATATTTAATTCTTATGGACAGATCATTTAGGATTCTACTTGTAGATGGGAGAGCCTCCTGACATCCTTGTCTCATGGGAATGAGAAGGAAAGGTATGTATTTTAAGAAGCATCTAACAAATGGAATTAAATGCAGAGAGGAGACTGATGTCCACCAATGGTGGGAGCAGGAACAAACAAGAAAAAAAATTGATTGGGTATGAGTTTAGCTATAGAATAGGGGTCTCCCATACCTCCCAGTACCAACAGTGTATTGTTCGCGTAAGATTTTCCTAGGAGGTCAGGGATCTCATTGCAAGGACTGTTGCTCCACCTTCTAGCAAAATCCCCTCCAAGCTCACAAAACAAAATAACAGCCAAAACAGAGAAAGTCGTGAAAATAAAGTTTTGGAAGTGATGGGCTTGTGTACTACTTTGATTGTGGCGGTATCTCAGGTGTATACATATGTGTAGACTTAAGTTTAGTACATTGAATATGAATGGGTTTTTGTGTATGAACATGTAGATTGGCCTTGTCAGGAGCAGTGATTGATAATAGACATCATGGGATAAAGAAACTGTTCTAACACTGAGTATGATGATGACTATGCATCCAGGTAAATATTATAAAACACGCCTCATTGTGTACTTCAACTGGGCTCCCATATTGGGATGAAATTGGTCTTTCCCATATTCGTGCTGCATGCTTGAGTGAAGCTTTTGTTGTTTCTCTTGACAGACGGAGGGGATTGATTTCAATCAAAGCAGCCCTTTCTTGTCATTGTTTTGATACAGACTCATAGGGGAGGAAATTGGTGCTTCAGTTTGTTGGATGCTTGCAGAACCTGGCCTCTCTGTGGCAGGTGCTGCGTACCTTGCTGTTGTTGGTCCATGTGTTTTACCCAGGTAGGGTCACCTCCAGTTTGAGGCTTGCTAACTTAGAGGACGTGGTGGATTCTTCATGGGACGCTTAGGACAAGATGCTCCCTCTGTGCTACATACTGAGTTGGTAGTGGGCGTAACTTGAGTTGTCAGAAACAATGTGCTTGGCCTTTTTTTGTTTCAAGTGGGAAAGCCAACTAACTGTAAGTGTAATCAATACTTAAACTTACATAGGAAAGATATTGTCTCCAGAGAGTTCAGAACCTTCTCGCCACTGCTGAGCTTGGAGTTTGCTAAATACAGTCATACAGCACATAATATTTTGGTTAGTGATAGATATACATACACAGTGGAGGGCCCACGCGGTTGTATCATCTAGAAGTGTCATAGCCATCTTGATTTGTGTGTTTGTGCTGTGCTTAACACAATGAAGTCATTCAGCCAAAGACAAGTCTCCTAAACTTTGTATCCGTCCTTCAGGGATGTTGTTATTGTTGGTACCTAAATGATTAACAAAGTATCTTTCAAATAATCTGGTCTTTGGGAATAGAATTTCTATCCCTCAGAGTTACTTTATTGTAAGACTAAGAAATTTTAAAGTTGAAACTCACTTCTCTTGTTTTAGTAGTATTTCCTTTGATGAGTATCTTAGCATGACCAAAAGCAATTTGGAGAGGAAAGGGTTGATTGCACCTTATAATTTACAGGGCTTGGGTTTAAGCCAGGAACGGAAGCAGAGGCCTTGGAGGAACTCAGCTGACTTGCTGCCTACTGCCTACTTAACTTGGTTTGCTCAGCCTGTTTTCTTATACAGCCAAGGACCACTGCCTCAGCGTTATCACTACTCATAGTAGCCTGGGCCATCCTATATCTGTAGTAATAATAATAATAGTAATAATAATAATGATGATGATGATGATGATGATAAATGCCCTCACAGATTTGTCCATCAAATGGAGACATTTTCTCAATTCAAGTTTGATCTTCACAGATGATCTTGGTTGTGCTAAGTTGAGAAATCTAACTAGAACTATGCTCTGTTGTACATAGTTGCAATCTTAAATCTTAGTTTCATACTTGAGTTAACAATTTGAAATGGAGTCCTGCCTTTTAAATTTATGTAATATATACCTGTGAATCTGTTCTGTGCGTCCTCCTCAGAAATGGTAACTATGGTCAGAACAATCACAGCACAATCCGTGGAGCCCGTGCTCCACACAGAACTTAGCCCATCTGAAGATTGGTGTTTAAGTATTAAGCAGTCTCTGACTTGGGAAGTGCCATTGCACAGTAAGCAGCTCATTTTCGTTGGATGGTGGAAGAAATGATAAAAGAATTTCTTTGGTTGGAATGGAAGGTTCCTTGTTGGGGGCTAACTAGTGATTTCATACTGAAATAGTTTCAACGTAAGGTGTCAAAGCACCCCTGTGAATGTCTTGGTCCCATTTGCATAACAAACTGGAAGGCATGTGAGCCTTATATTAATAAGTTTGTGATTTCTAGTTATACCTTTTAAGTCACTTTTCTCAACCATCTCATTGCATACAAAACACTATGGGAAAATATTTCAAGCTTTCTAGTGTAGCTCTCCTTCTGTTTCCACATAGTAATAGCCTGCTATGAACACATTCATGCTCATTCATTGATGTACTTAATTTTTTGTGTGTGTTTGTGTGTGTATACACAAACATATGTATGTACACATTGGATGGCAGCAGGTAACTTGTGAGAGTCCATTTTCTCCTTCCATATGACTTCCAGGGATCAAGCTTGGTGTTCAGGATTAGTGACAAGTGCTTTACTTGATGAAAAGTCTTGCCAGTCCCTGATACTTTAAGCAATCTAATAAAATTTTGCTAGAAAGGGAATTTTTCAGAAAAGGCTCTAGTAATGTAAGAGTTATATATCTTAGTGCTAATGCATCAACAATTTAACATGTTTTTCTGTATTACAAAGGAAAATAGAATGGATTTAACATAGTTTTTGTCCTTCGTCAAACCTTTATCATAGATTTGACAACTACATGCTTTTAGTACTATTAATTTTTTTGTGTCATGAACAATTTTAACATTGAAAATGAGAGCCAGACTATCCTGTCAGACAGATTGAGTGTCAAGTGAGCCCAGTAAAGAGGGAGGGCTTGAGGAATAGTTGCTTGATTCCTTCAAGGCAGCAAGAGGAAACGGGTGGGGAGAGGACACCCAAGGTGAAGAGGAGCAAGGGAGCAAGTAAGTCTTCCTTAGTGGAGCAGCTCTCCCCCACAAGATGCTTACAACCCTTTTTTCAGATTGTGCGTTTGCCCTGAGGCTCTGTGTAATACAAGGATTGTGGCATTTTGGGAAGGTGATAGAAGTGTCTATATCCCAGGTCTCATTAGGTCAGCTCTAAAGCTGCTGGCAGCTAAGCTGACTTCTCTTCAGTGGTCCCGTGGGAAGCTTTTTATAGGCAGGCACTGTCTAGGTACCCGCCTCTGTGGCCATGGAGGCTAGCCCTTAGTGTGACCTGAGGTCTTATAACCCATTCAGACTATAAATTACCAATTACAAATTGAGACTGGACCAAAGTAGTCAAATAATTGGGCATTGCTATGTTTACTTTATCCAAATAGACAGCTTTCGATGGTAAATTATTTACTAGTTAATGTTAATAGTATTGTGGTGAGCTTAAGTTGATAGGATATGTTTATCTTCATATATATTATATAATTAACATCATTAAAATATTCCAATAAAATAAATCAGTAAGCATAAGATCTTGCTCTTAAAATTAATGTATCCATTGCCTGTGCCCTTCTTAATGGTAAGAATGCTCAAGTATTCCATGTAAACAAGTAAGTTATACAACTTTCGTCTTACTACATCTGACTTCATTTAGCACAATTCTCGACTTCATTTAAAAATGACAGTTCCTTGCTTTTTAAAGCTGCATGATAATCTACATGTATATAAAATAACTCTTAAGCATCCATACACTGATGGACATTTAAGATCTATATCTTTACTGCTATGAGTAATAACTACAGTGATCTTGGGAGTACAGATAATGTCTCTGATGGACCAATTTTTGTTGCCAATGGATATGTATTAAGAAGTAGGATTACTGTACCTTATGGTAATTCTGGTCTTAATTTTTGAGTAACCTCCATATTTTCCTTGATGGTTATATTGACTTACATTCCTACTGACAATATATAAATATTTTCTTTTCCTCATGCCCTTGTGGTTTATTATCTTTGATTTTTTAATTATAGCTATCCTACCATTTAGGAGTTCTAAAATTCCAGCCTTAATCTTTTATTTTGTGAAGAAGTAAGTTTTTAAATTTTTGTTCTTTAATTAAAAAATTATTTTAAATTAAAATATAGCTGCATCATTTCCCCTTCCTTCTCCATCCAAGCTCTTAGGCATCTTTCCCTCACCTACCTCCATCTTAAATTCATGGCATCTTTTTCTTTAATTCTGTTCACTCTATTGCTCTCCCTCCCTCTCTCCCTCCCCTCTCTCTCTCCCTCTCTCTCTCTGTCTCTCTCTTACACACACATACACACACACACATATATAAATACAACCTGCTGATTTCATTTAGTTTTGCTGATATGGTTTTAGGGTTGACTATTTGGTATTGGCTCATCTCTGGAGAGGCCTAGTTCCCTGTCTCTGAGCAGTTGTTAAATATGATTCACCATAATTAAGAAAGTTACTTATGTGTCTTCTTATCACGAGGGATGGTATCTCTTGAGGTTTTCCCTATACTGTGATATGTCAATTGTTGTTGGAATTGTTCAGGTCTTGTCCAGACAACCATATTGTTGATGTTTCATTGATAACATGTTCCTGGCACATATGAAGACACAATCTAAAAGCACACTTCCTGAACCTCTAGCTCCTACAATCATTCTGCCCCATCTTCTGAGATGTTTCCTGAGCCTTAGATGGAGGGGTTGTATTGTAAATGTATCAGCTGGAGCTTGGAAACCCCACAATGAGTTATTTTCTGCATTTTGATTAGTTGTGGATTACTATAATGGTCCTTGTTGCCCAAAGAAGTTTTTTTTTGATTTTTAAATGAAGGATGAGAGTTATGCTTATATATGGCTACAAAGATAAGTATTTAGAATATAGTTAGGGATTAATACTGGCATAGTAATGTCATGGTAGTAGATTATCCTTTAGAACCTATGACCTCATTAGCCACAGGTGGTTATTTAGGTTTCTAGTGTCAAGCATAATTTCCCTCCTCTTAAGGGGGTCTGAAATCCAATTAGACAGTAGTTGATTATTACCAATATATAAATTTCCATACAATGCATGGTGCACTGTAGACTCAGTATAATATACTCCTGCTAAAATTATATGACATTTTCTCACAGAAATAGACCCTAAAATTCATATGGAATCATAAACAACCTTGAATAGTAAAGAAACAAAATAGAAGCTACCTAGTCTAATTTAAAATTCCACTCTGAAGTTATAGTAATCAAGATTGTATAGTGCTAGACCTAAAACAGATGCATAGATGAAAGAAATAGATCACTGAACCCCGAAATACACATATTCATGGTCACCTCTCTTTGAGAAAGGAAACAAAAACATATACCTGAAAGTGGATATTCCCTTGAAAAAGCAAAAACTGAAATTAGATCATTATAGGTTGACAATAAGTGAGTATCAGCGAGGTGGTGGTGGTGCACACCTTTAATCCCTGGAAGGTAAAAGCAGGTGGATCTCTTTGAGTTTGAGGCCAGCCTGGTCTATAAGAGCTAGTTCCAGACAGGCTCCAAAGCTACAGAGAAACCCTGTCTTGAAAAACCAAATAAAAGTGAGTCTCAAAACTTAAACACACAGAAAAAGGAAACTGGCAACATTAATTATTGTTGGGAAGTCGTGGGATGCAGTGCTCAATATTTACTCTGGCATGAATACAGTAATACTGCCAATTTGTTTGTTTTAATGACTTCCTTTCTTATGGTGAAGAATATTGAACTAATGTTTAGAGAGTGAAATGCCCGAATAGCCAAGAAAACAATCAAAATGTAAAGACAAACTGAACAGTAGGAAAAAACATTTGAGAATTGTATATCCAAAAAGGTTTAGTATCTAAAATATATGAGGAACTCATTAAACACATTAGTGCTTCATTCTGCCAAAACAGCTAGCTATTGTATTTCCCCCAGAGGGGGCTCCCTTCCTCTTGACCAGTGCAAAGGTGCAAAAGATTCTTCTACATCAGTGTTTGAATTCTGGAACACTCACTGAGGCACACTGTGTTGGGAAAATCTTTCCTTGAGATCTTGGTGTTGGCTATATTCTGATAGAAGAAATTATCAAGTATCTGAAAAAAAATTCACAGCCATTGCTTCTAAGAACTTGTCTCAAAATTTTTGTGGCTCAAGATATTCACATGGGTAAGAAAGCAAAGAATCTTCATTCTGACACATTCCTATAGGCACAATAATGTTTATCCCCTACCCCTCAGACTAGAGCTTAAGAAATGATGCGCACTAAAATTTGCAAACTTAAAGTTCTTTGCTAAAGTGGCAACACTAATCATTAGCTAGAGAGCCTGGGATGATGTACTTAATATTTACTCTGTGGCACAATTATAGTGATTTTTGCCAATGTGTTTGTTATAAAAATCTACCATATTTACGATGAAACATTTACTTATATTTAGAGAGTGAAATACCCAACACGATGGATGTATAACACACTTTCAGTTCTGGGTTCTAGTGCTGGGGATTTGCTTATCTGTAGGTGTTGTTCAAAGTCTAAGTATGGAGCTGTAAGGATTCCAGCACTCACCCTGGAAAAGCAGGTTCTGGACTGTTAAATTCTATGTTGAATGCTGAGTTGTTTCAGCCTTCTCCTTGACTGATGGCAGGGGAGCTCTGTAGGGCGACCAAGTGCTCTGTTTTCTAATGGACAGGGCTGCATCTGCACTGTAGGAAAGCATTTTTAGTGTTGCCTTAATGAAAATATGCCACGAGGTCAGTGCATGTCCTCACAGGAAAGATTTCCTTGAGTGGTTATGCAAATTCAAGCACCTTGAGCATGTCCTGAATTAGGAACACCATACTTCAGCCTTGAGCAATAACAGAGGGTATCGGAAAGAAGGTCTGTAGGTGCCCAGAATCACAAAATGGTTTTGAAACAGGAGCCATGTTCAGAAGTAATTCAAGGGGGTGTCTTCCTGAGAAATCATGAGAGAATATTCTGAGTTAGTGAGCAGTAAGCATGTTAAAATCGATTCTTCTAGGACTTGCACATACTTTTTCCCTTGCTAAGATGTGTAAATGATTTGTGTGTTCACATGTATACAGGCTGGGCATGTGCAAGTCAAGGAGTTTAGGGAGATCCGTTAAACAGCCCTGTTAGTTCGTGCTGAGAATTCTAGCGTTGCATCTTTTTACGTGTGCTTTGGAGATAGGTTTTAATGGCACATCAAATATTCAGGGAGAGTTGGCTTCTGATCTAACCAGAAGAGCTTTGGGAATTGTGATGTCTGCCTGACATATTGGGTCTTAGGTGTCTCTTCAGAGCTTTTCTGTACTGTTCAAAAATCCTGCTGCATCCCGGAGATGGGATTTAGACTGAATCATCTCCTCTGACCTTTAAATTTATCTTGACTTCGAGTTCTATATTGCTTTTATGCTACAGACTGACAAGCTATAGATTAGAAACTTTAGGGGTGGAAAAGAAAAGGATGATGGAAATAAGAAAAGGCTGAGAATTTTATTGGATAGGTTAGAACAGTATAGGGAAGGCAAGGCCTTAGAGTACATTGGGGGTTTCTAAAGGGTAGAGAATAGGGCTCCAGAGAAAGGTGAAAGGTGACCACTTAGCATTTAGGCATAGTCAAGATGGGATTTGAGGTATCAAGTTGAGCTAAAAATAGATCTTAACCGGAAAGGGCATAAGAACAGGATCCCAGTAAAGATGCAGTTGTTGACACTTTAAAGGCTGGCACAGGCTCAGTAACTTTAAAACCATAGTTGATAGCTCCAGAAGATTAACTGGATTTGGGACAACTAGAACAAAAGAGCTACTGGTAATGCCCCTTGTTACCTGTCAGCTGAGTTTTGTATTCCGTGTGATGTTAGTATTTTTTTTCTTTTGGACCACAAACCTATGAGATCTGTTAGTTATGGACATCCTGGGCAAGTCTCCTTGTTTACCCCAGGTTTTAATTAATATATACCTGCTCTGGTTTTTCAGATTGTGGCTTTGACTCTTCCTTGACAACAGAACAGTGCCGAACAAGGTCTCTTGCACTAGGGTGTGTGTGTGGGTACATGTGTGTGTGTGTGTGTGTGTGTCTGTGTGGTGCGTGTGTGGGTATGTGTGTTGGTGTGGGTGCGTGTGGGGGGTACGTGTGTGTGGGTACGTGTGTGTGTGTGTGCGCGTGGGTGTGTGTGCATGTGTGTGTGTGCATGTGTGTGTATGGGTGCGTGTGTGTGTGTGGGTGCGTGTGTGGGTACGTGTGTGGGTACATGTGTGTGTGTGCGCGCGCATGTGTGGGGGTGCGTCTGTGTGTGTGTGGGTACGTGTGTGCACGCGTGGGTGCGTGTGTGTATGTGTGTGTGTGGGTGCATGTGTGTGTGTGGGGGTACATGATGGTAAATAGACAAATGACCTTCATGCTCTATCCTTAGTTTCCTTTCCTTCACACTGGCATTCGCATCTCCCTCACTGTGTTGTGAAGATGCACTTAGTTAATACACGCAGAGTGATGTGGTGCATCCCTGAGAGCAGTACTTGGCCTACACCACCATGCATGTTAGTATTAGCTTATCTAAAGTCACCCACTGGATTGTCCTTATTGATTGTGCGGCAGCTTGGTCTGTTTTGTCCTTTCTTTTAAAACTTCAGAATCTGGGATTGGGATATGGTTATTGTTTGAATAGAAGCATATTTTCCTCCTCTCAGGTCTAGTTCCAAGTACTCATGTGAATTTGTATGCAGTATGAGGGGTGGTGATGGAGAGGGATGGTTGGAGGGCATGGATTCTCTGTGTAGCTAATTGGTCTGTGGCAGAATCTCTTTGAAGCTGATTTATACATGAGGCCCACGTGTAAATTCTGAGCAGCGTCCCATAGCCTACCCACTCTGCCTGCCTTTGACATGGAAGCCATCTCACTCAGATCTTCCTGTTGCCGGTGACTAGTGACTATTTTTTTTTGTAGCATCCTGGTTTTCTTGTTACCACCAAACTAAAATCTTTGTAATGTTTGAAATCTTAAAAGTAAACCCTTCAAAAAATCATCTTAACTAGTTGGATATATCTGTTTTCAAATGTTATGTGAATAGTAAGCCCATTCCTATACTTCACCAATCTGATAAGGCAAAAAATTGGCCTAGGATCATTTGCAAAGGGATATTGTCTAAGCAGAGAGCAAGGCGACAGCAGAACCACCCTGCCAGAGGAGCATATTTGTACTACTGAGGGAGCATGTGACAGAATCTTCTTATTGTGACATCTGCATATCACTCATACTGTGCTCTGTTGGAGAACATCTGTTTAAGGACTATTTAAGCCCAGGGGTAGTTGTGCCAGTGTGATCAAACAAGAAATACATATTTTACTCATGCCCCCTTCATCTTGAAATGGAGTTTCTAGAGCCCTTTTAATTTGTTAGGTATGAGAAAACAGGAGTGTCTTGTGTTGGATTTTTTTTTTAAATCTCAGTTGGTGCTTCTCAAGGCAATAACTCTGTTCCCTGGAGTGATGCTAATGAGAAGTCAGGTGTCTCAGGTCTTGATGGCTTCAGGATCTGGTGAGGGCATAGGAAATATCAAGACATGATTAGAAGAATGGAACCTTGGCCCCAAAGGCCTGTTTGCTGGGAGCTTTAAAAGCCCCCAAATGGAGGAAATGGAGATTACTGGGGGAGATCCCAGTTCCAGAAGACAGAAGGTCCTGTGTTTGAAACGTCCTGACATTGTGCCCTGTGTTCATCATTATGTGCCTCTTCATTTCACCCTTTGTGGTACTCTTTAAAACAACATAGTTAAAGAGTGCTGAGTTTTCAGAGCCATTACAGCAAATGACTGAACAAGAGGAAGGATTGGTGAGAAACCATGATTTGCAGCAGTGCCATGAGAAGTGTGAGTAGCCAGGGACTTTACACTTGGATTGACATTTGCAATGAAGGACAGTCCTGTGAGGCTGAGATCTTAATTGGAAGTGTCTATAGGTGGGTAGCTGCTAAAAACTGGAGAGTTGGTTGGTGTATCAAAACCCATATTGGTATTAGAGGAACCTAAGTGCTGTGATGAGAGAAATAGGGTTGTCTAGGTATGGGAAGTAGAAAAAGGCAAGATCTCCTGAGTGAACTGGGAGCATGGGGACTATGGAAGAGGGTTGAAGGGGAAGGGAGAGGAAGGGAGGAGAGCAGAGAAAAATGTAGAGCTCAATAAAATCAGTTAAAAAAATAAAAAAGAAAGCTTTTTGCTCTTATAGGGGGAATATAAATGATTTGATTCCAGACCACAGCATCGTTTCTCTCTACATCACTTCTTAACATGTAACAAGTTGGGGTATTTTGGGATTGCATTCTGTTAATAAAAGGTTTTATTACAAAACTTAAAATCTCCATAGGTAACATGGTTCCTTTGTAATAACTGCTCAAATAATTATTTTGTCATCTTTCTAGTATAAATTTTTCTAGGCTTATCCTGATCTTTTTTTTCCTGAGTTAATTTTTCTAAGAACACTGAGTCCCCTTTGTGAACAACTTAACATTACTTTTTTTCTTTTGAAGACTTCCCCCGCCTCAATTGATCTCCCTAGCTGAGTGTTCTGCTCATTGCCGATTCCCCCTCCGAGTGGTAAGTCTTATTGCTTTCTGGATGATTCACTTTTTCTTTCTGATTTAAAAACATAAATATGTTCTTTTCTGGAAAAAAAGTATTTCCAATAAGAATCTATAAAATAAAAAATATTACTTACACGATGCTTCACTCAGCTTACTTCTATTTTTGATCTGTGTTTTCAACTGTGTCAATTCTTGTATCATTCAATATTTCCTTTTACTTCTCTCCTGATGCAGTAGCAACACTCCCCATACCTCCCTCCCACATCCCCCCTCTGCTAGTTTATCTCTTTCTAGATTTTCCTCCATCTCTAGCCTGAATTCTCCCTTGCATCGTTAGGTCGTTTTGCATAAGCTATTGCTTTCTTGAGCTTTAAAAATTTAAGGGCTTGCAGGATCATTTTCTGTTTCACGGCTAAGGTTTCTGGAAAGTTATTTCTCTATTTGTCTTGTTGCCATTTTCTCAGAGTATCATTCAATCACTGTTGCCTTTCCTTTTGATTTTTCATATTTGAGTCTATACTTATTCTGCACTGAAAGCACTGATCTCATGTGAGTTCTCAATTTTGAAAGAGGTAAATATTTCCCACACTGACTTTTGTGGGATTATATTCTAGTTGAGCGGGAAATTTTCTCATCAAGGATGACTTTCCTTTTTTGAAATGTGGTTAGTGTGTATGTGCTCGCATGCACGTGTGTGTATGCTTGCACATGTATGCAAGTGAGTAAGAATGTTTGAATCAACTCAAGTTAAAGTAACTGGAAGTAGGTGAATTCTCCACTACTATTCCAAGTCGTTTCACCTTCCTAGTCCCCACATATAAATACAGTATTCTAAGGTGCTTGCTCATTTCTGCTTGTGAGAACCAGTCTTGGAGAGTTCCACTGCTTTCCCATTTGTCCTGCTTTTATCTTGGGAAAAGGGGACTTGACTTATGCACCTGATCACCTGACCTTCAGTGTCAGGCAATGGACTGTGCTATCTGTCCGAGCTCTGTCCTTCCTCCCTGTGCCATGACTTTAGGCATAATTTGGTTTGGTCCTCATGTTTTAGGCACCAATTTCACAGGAATATTGAAAGTTTGGGATTTTTAGATAGGCTCTGGCTTCACTGAGAGGTAAGGTTGTATTGTCTTGTATTTTTCAACATTCAGTCCTCAAACCATGTGAGCTATAATTGCTTGGAGTGCTGATTAAAAATTGAGGTTCCCAGAGTCCTTTCCAAGATCTGCTAAGCCAGAGATGTCTTGGTTGGTTTTCAAGATTCAAAATTTGAAACATGCGCCCATTATGATCTTTACATACATACAAACTGGCATCCCTGATATCAGCCAATGAATAAACCATGGCAAATTTAAAAAAACCTTTGCAAAAAATGGTTTGCAAAAAGTATTATATATAAAGGTGTTTCATGACTTAATTCACCTATTGCCTTGTGTTTACATTTTGTTGGTCTATATAGAATTAAAATTCTACGTGAGATCTTTTTTTTCTAATTTTCTAAATATACATAAGTCCACAGAAGAGTGAGTTCACTGTGGGGGCATCAGCCCAAATATCCTGCACATTTCTATCCTGCGTTTTATCTGAAATTCAGAAAGACTTTCCATCTTGTGATTTGCTTCAAACCCCAGTAGATGACGACTTCCAGTATTAATACTGACAGCTGTTGGAGCTTTGTAACACACCCAGGTCTCATATGTGTCCCTTAAAGAGCGTGTGAGGTTTACTCACTAGGTATAGCACATCTTGTTCCCTTCTGCCAGCCTCTGGTGGCTAGCTTGCCAGAGCTGTGAAAGAGGAGCAGCTTCATTAGGAGTGGAAGGAGGACATGGAATTGGCTTTCATCGGTCCGCCTACCATTCCAAATATGACAGCAAAGACAGGAAATTTCAAAAGTAAAGAGGGTGGCATTTTGTGTTTTAGATGTCTTGATTTTTGTCATGCTCAGTTTCCTGTGAGTTAGCACCTTTCATGCTGTTTAGAGGTTGACTTCAAAATGGCAACTAATTAAAAGGAGAAAATTTAGTATCGTTTGAACTTGAGTTCTTCTTTGGAGATGAGAGAGGAAGATGACCTAGATTTATTTTAAAGTGATTTACTTTCAAATCTGTGGCCAAATTGAGCATCATAGAACATCATACTACTAAATACAGCTCACAGATGTCTTTCTGTGAAGGTATATCTTAATCTTTTCTAGATATAACAACCAAAGAGACTTGTCTGTCTTTGTCCTCAGGATGTTTTCCCCATCTTAATGAATATGTTCTGAATATCAACTTAAAATATCGAGAAACTTTCGGAAAATATGTGTAGGTAAAAGTCTTAATTTCAAGCTACCAAGAGTATTACTGATTTAGAAGCATTTAGTTAACTCCCTGCAAAGGTGGCAGGATTTAATCTTTTTTTGGGGGGTTCACTCTATTTCCATTATGTATAGATAATATGCGGCCAAATCGCTAACTTGGTTAAAGGGTGCTTGTGTGAAAGAGTGCACACAGGGTCCAAATGATGCAATATCTCCTACCAGGGATGTTGTAGAAGGTTTATGTGTCGTGCCTATTTTAAAGAAGCACTCGACCTTGACTTACCTTGCTAGGTTAAAACAAAGACTTTTATATGGAGACATACAGGGTGGCCATTTCCTTTAAATACATAAATGCAATGTATAGTTTTTGTTAGTAGCATGAATAGTTTTTGTTAATAGCATTCATAAAACAATTGTGATTGGGATTGTTGTGTAGCACACAAATCCCAAAAGTTAGATAAGCAAAGAAGTTTGTCATTTGGAATGTCAGTTATGTACTAAGCACCAAGTTAGACATTTTCATATTTAGTCTTATTCCATTCTTGAAACACCCATTTGCTATAATTTATGTTTCAGTGGTGTCAAAGACTGATCAGGGGAAGTTTTGTTGCCAGAGGTCATTTAGATTTCAAGTCACATAATTGGAGTTAGCTGGCAGGTGGAGCTACAAGGATACCTCACAAATACCATTGCCACTGACCCGCCTTTCTGCTTCCTTGCAAGGCTATCTTACACAAAGGTGAAAAGGTGTCAAGATGTATCTAATTATTTGCAATGGTCTGAATATTGGTTGTTTATGAAAAGACCATACTGTGAGTAATCAGTACATGGGCACTTTAGAAAATGAAGTGTGTCAGGAATTCTCATGCTGGTAGTGGAAGCGTGGAAGCACTCTGGTCTGTCTTTGTTTTCAGAAAGACCTTTGGGGGAACTGTGCCCTAGAGCAAATTCTTCTCTGAATCTGTTTTCACTGCCATGGAGTGGCTGTGACATATTATCTTTGGAAAATGGCAGAGTGAATTAGAAATAACACATGGAATAAACCAAGAACAGCACTGGGCTTAGAGCAGTGTAGATGTTGAAATCTGCTGGGAACCAATTGATACTTCCAGGTTCTCCTGTCCTAGAACAAAAATACTGAGCATAAACAGGAACAGTAGCAGAATCAGGAGACAGCTCAAGGAAGAAGTACATCCAAAGGAGGACATGGGTCAGAACTGGAAGAAAGCTGGGAAGACTGGTATCAAATGCTAGTTTTCATTGGCTGAGTGCTATGGGTTTTTCTATGCATGCCTCATGCTTTCTCAGCCTTCCAGTTTTCTTAATCCAGCTGTTTTTTTAATAGACAGGTTTTTTTGTGTGTGTGTATGTTCACTTGTGTGTGTGTGTGCGTGCGTGTGTGTGTTGCTTTGAAAGAAATTGGCCCCCATAGGGAATAGCACTATTAGGAAGTGTGGATTTGTTGTAGTAGGCATGGCCTTGTTGGAGGAAGTTTGTCACTATGGGGGCAGGCTTTGAGGTATCCTAGGCTCAAGCTATGCCTAGTGTCACAATTCTCTTCATATTGCCTGTGGATCAAGATGTAGAACTCTAAGTTCCTTCTCCAGCACCGTGCCTGCTTGCATGTCACCATGTTTCCTGCCATGATGATAATGGATACACCTCTGAAACTGTAAGCCACCCCCAATTAAATGTTTTCCTTTACGCTGTGGTTATGATGTCTCTTCACAGCAACTGAAACCCTAACTAAGAAAGTATATGTGTTTGGAGGTCAGGGAACAGCCTTGGGTGTTGGTTCCTCAGCTCTCTTCAGTGCTAATTTTCTTTAGGTAGTCTCTCACTAGCTTGAAACCTGCAGAGAAGGTTAAGTAGGCTGGCTAGGCAGTGAGCCACAGGTGATCTATGTCCCCACTTTCCCAATTATGAGATTGCAAGTCTTTGCTACCACAGCTGGCTTCTTGTGGGTTTTTTTTAACAGGTGTCTTTAGTATGAGAGGTCCTTCTGTCTATGTGTTGCTTTTATTGGTTAATGAATAAAGAA
>LOJH01019269.1:5276-21316 GCA_001685095.1 Ellobius talpinus | reverse complement strand
CTCTCTCTACCTTTTGGTTAGTTTGGATAAAGATTTGTCTATTTTGTTGATTTTCTTGAGGAACCAACTCTTTGTCTCGCTGATTCTTTGATTATATTTTACTGATTTCAGCTCTCAATTTGCTTATTTCCTGCCATCTAGTTCTCCTGGGTGAGTTTGCTTCTTTTTATTCTACAGTTTTTAGGTGTTCTGTTAATTCCAGCTTTATTTATTTATTTATCTATCTATTTATTTATTTATTTATTTTATGTACGAGGCTCTCTGTCTGTATATATGTCTGCAGGCCAGAAGAGGGCACCAGATCTCTACAGATGGTTGGGAGCCATCATGTGGTTGCTGGGAATAAAACTCAGAACCTCTGGAAGAGCAGCCAGTGCTTTTAACTTCTGAGCCATCTCTCCAGCCCTTTTCCAGCTTCTTTGTGTAGGCTGTTATATGCAAAAAACTGTTTCATTTTACTAGAAATATATGCAGGAGCATTGTCAGTCTTAATATGTACAGGTATCCTCATGATGGCCATAACTTCTAATAAATGTATAATTACAGAATCAACCCCTTCAGAACTCAAAGCAGTTGTGCATTAAAATCCTGAAGAAGTATCTATGGTATGGTGTACATATTTTAATTTTTCAAACTCTGTGAGATGAAGCACATCCATCTGCCAAATTCCATTTCTTTGAGCACCCTTTGGAGTTTGGTTTTTTAAAAAAAGTAAGATATTTTCTTATAATTTTCTTGACTAGTTAGTTGCCAAGTGATAGGGGAAAAAATTTTCAGACCCTTACTATTAACATGTTTCTCATGAAATTTTGAGAGTTCTAACACATTTCCTACTAATTGATAATCAATTTCCTTGTGCTAGTGGGCCTGGTAGTCATGTATGGGACCTGATATGTCTTATATATAAGGCACATTTTCTATCTCTGTTTATTTCTTGTAATTGAATAAATAACAAAGTTAATTCTGAAGCATCTGAAATATGTTCAGCAGTTTCAATATGTAAACAACTCTTTCTGCATATTAAGAGGTTCTAGGAAATCTAACAATACTATGAGAATAGGTTATAATTTTGGCTTTTGAACAAAATTATAAGGGCTTTGAGCCACTTTACTTAAATTTCCTGACTTATGACGTGCCCTTTTTGCATTAGTATAAAATGTAGGGGTTCCAGAAATTGGTGTTCCGTGTACAATGGGAGGATGAATCCAATTAGTTCACTTTATAAACCAAAGTCTCTTGATTTTGGGTTATTTGTTGCTACTCTCTCCTAAACAATTACTGCAAGCTTTTTGCCATGCTCATTTTCTGTCCATAATGAGGAAATTTCAGCATTAGTAAAAGGTATGATGGATCTATTCTTGTTAATTGATAAAGTCTTTAATTTTCCTTTCAAGATCAATTCAGAAACCTTTTCTACATAGGTCTTTAAGTTTTTACTCTCTGTTGTAAAAATATTCATTATAAGATATTATCTTCTCTCTGCATTAGAATTCCAGTGATAGAATGTGTAGAAGGTAAAACAACCAGAATACAATCAAGCTGTGAACCAAATGATCCACATGTGCATCTGGTAATGGTAACTTCTTTTCTACCAAAGTCAGTTCTTTTTCAACCTCAGATAATAATTTGCTTGGACTATTTAAGTCCTTATTGCCTTGTAAGGTTTGAAATAATTTATTTAGTTTTTAAATTGTCAATCTACTTATGGGTCATAGCCAGTTAATATCTCCCAGCAATTTTTGAAAATCATTAGAAGTTTGTAATTAATCTCCCCTGATTTTTACTTTCTGTGGTTGAATTTTAATTGACAGACTCTTTTCTTTGAATTTTTTCAGGAGTAATTTGTAATCCCCAACAAGGCAAAATTTTCTTTACTTCTTCAAACAGTTTTATTAAGGTATCTATGTCTGAATCAGCTAGTAAGATATCATCCATATAATGGTAAAATATTGGTTGAGGAAACTTATTACCAATTATTTCCAATGGCTGTTGTACAAAATGTTGATACAAGGTCAGGCTGTTTAACATTCCTTGTGGAAGTATTTTCCACTGGTATCTTTCAACAAGCTGGGAATTTAAGTAGACACTATGAAGGCAATTTTTTCTCTATCCTATTCTTAAAAGATATAGTAAAAAGCATTCTTTTAAATCAATCACTATAATAGACCATCCTTTAGGTAATAGAGAAGGTGGGGAATTCCAGACTGTAGTGAGCCCATTGGCTGAATTACTTATTTATGCCTCTCAAATCAGTTAACATTTTCCATTCTCCAGATTTATTTTTAATAACAAATATAGGAGAATTCCAAGGACCAGTCAATTCTTCAATATATTGAACTTTTAGTTGCTCCTGTACCAACTATTCTAATGTCTATTTTTTTCTGATGTCAAAGGTCATTGTTCTACCCAGACAGGTTTATCAGTTAACCATTAAAGGTAGGGCTGTTGGTACCATTGAAAGATCAGCTGTTGTGCCCTGTTTATGTACAACCTGAATGGTTGGTGTCTGTCCTTGTAATACCTTTTTATATTTTTCCAAGAGATATATGTTATGGTTTATGATTTGTTTCTGAGATTGGAGGAATGCTAATCTGAGTATTCCACTGCTGTAACAAATCACATTCCAATAACTTCATTGCTGCATTAGCCACATATGACTTTAATTTTCCTCTCTGTCCTTCTGGCCATATACATTTGACCCATCTTGTGCTTTGTTTTACTGAGATAAAGTTCCATCCCTAAAAGCTCAACATTTACCTCCTAAAAAGGCCAATATGGATGCCAAGATTTTGGTGTAATTATATTACATCTGCCCCTGTGTCTACCAAACCCTCAATTACAATGCCATTTGTTTGTATTTTTAACCTTGGTCTTTGATCATTTATAGACGTTTGCCAAATATTTGCTTTATGGTGTCTTCTGAAAGTTTTGTTTTATCTTCTAAAACTGTCCTGTCATCCAGAACAGTATGGTTTTCTATAACAGGCATTAAGTTTTTTAATTACTCTGCATAAGTTTCCCTAATGCTGATTAGGAATGATTGAGACAAATTTGATATAGGGGTCTGCAAGAGGTCCTCTATGGTGTTTCCCAATGGTAAAGGGTTACCTTGCCTATCCTGTGTTGATTTGCACTCATTAGTCCAATGTTGGCATTTGCCATATCTTCTGCATATTCCAGAAGGCTGGGGCCTTCTGTTTGGATTCTGTCTAGAAAAAACATTGTTCCTAGGAATGCCTTCCCTGTAATCCTTTTTCAGATGACCTGGCTTACCACAATAAAACATCTAACCCTCTGATTTTTCTCGAAATTTTTTAGAAGTCACTTCTCCTCTCAAAGCATAACCATAAACGTGAGATCCAATTCAGATATATTTCTAATCCATTCATCTATAGGTACTGATCTTGCATTTAAAGTCCTGATAACCCTTTTACATTCTTAATTAGCATTTTCCAAAGCCAAAGATTCAGTTAATATTAGTCTTACTTCTGGATGTGATATTATTCTATTTACAGCTGAAGTCAATCTTTGTAAAATATCAGTGAAGGTTTCTTTTGGGCCTTGCATAATTTTAGTAAATGACTCAATCCTCTTTCCTGATTCTTTAATCTTGTCCCAAGAATTCAAAGCTGCTGTGTAGAATAAGGCCAAGGTGTGATCATCAAATGTAACCTGTCTTTCCACATTAGTATAATGGCCCTCACCAAGGATTTAATCTTGAGAAACCTCATAACTTATAGCTTGACCTCACTGTTCAATGGCCCTAGCTTTATATATCCACCAGATTCTCCACTGTAACTGAGAATCAGCATCTAATACTGATGTGACTAATTTTTTCCAGTTTTGTGGGATAATTATGTTCCAAGTGGCCAATGAATTTAACATTTGCTTACAAAAGGTGAGTGCATACCATATCAAACTATTGCTTCCTTAAATCTCTTCAAATATGACATTTCTATAGGATTCCAGTTAACTTCTGAATAGCCTTGTAGATGCTTATTATATGGTGCTCATTCTTGAATAGTTACTGGATAAATTTTTCTAATAACTTTAGGCTCCTCCTCTTCAGTTTCATAATACAATGGTGTAGTAACTTCTGTTCCAAGATCTTCTGTCTCTGTGAGAATATCTTTCTTAGTTTCATTAGTCTATACTTGTAAGTATTTTATCTTTATCAGTTTTTCTATTTGGCACTGATATCAAACAACACTTTTAGGGATAAAAGAAGAATGAGCAAAATGATAATTGCCATTATGTTAATCCCAGCTAAACTGATTATCCTTCATTTAATTGTTCCATGTTCAAACCATCCATTGTGGAACTATACAGAGTCCTAACTCTGTGCATTGTAATATTTCCCATTCTTAATGTGGGGAAAATTCTCTTTTTTAAAAACTAATTCCCCCCTTAAGAATTTCCAGTTTTCTCACCAGATCTGCTGATGATGACAGTGAAGTGTGAGGGTGAGTGTGAGTGTGAGGATGGCTGTCTCTGCACAGAACAGATGGGCAGAGAACACAAGCAATGCACAGCCTGGCTGCGGGCAACTGCAGCTGCTCACATATAGTTGTGAGCTGAGAGTGTGTGGCAGTTGCAACAACAATAGACACCCAAGTAGGTGCTGAGCTGGTTACCCTAGTGTGACAGCATCTTGAGGAGAGGGTCCAGGGGAAGCCCTCAACCCATGAGAAGAAGGAGTCAAAGAGCCAGCCATCCAAGAAGCAGACATGGGAATGTGCAGAAGGAGCTCCTGTGGCAGGAGCTTCCTGAAGGCAAAGTCAGCCAGTCATGGGTGGGTAATTCTGATGTTTGGAGCCCAGGCACCTGGGGAGTTTTGGGCCTTTGGAGTTTGGGTGGCAGCTGGAGACTGTTGTAGAGAGTCTGCAACAGGAAAATTCTAGACTCGCTCAGAGACCTTGGAGCAAGGAAGGAAAAGCCAACCAGCTCTGGCAGCTATGGCAACTGCAAAGCCAGTGGTAAGCAGCTATCTTGTGCTGTCATGTCTTGAGTTAGATACCAGGTAATGCATTTATCTAATTACTCTTTATCGATAAAAAATCAGGAGTCAAATGTTGGGGTAAGATCCTGAGTGATCAGAGAAGAGGTCACCAATCATATCCTCTCTCTTCTGTTCCTCATTCAAAAGACTTGAGATCTTCTCTCAGCCCTGCCTTACTACTTTCTGACTCCTATCTGTCCTCAGTCCAAGACCTATATAGTTAATTTTAGCTTGTTAGTGGCTAGCTCTGCCCTCTGACTCCAAACAAGTTTTATTGTCAGGGTATGATCAATATATCATAAGACATTAACCAACCCTCCTAAATGATGATAAATATCCATAACCCATCAAATTACCAAAAACCACCCATTCTACCTCTTGAGAATGTGGGAATCATGTTCTTAAAATTACTTCCTGTTGTCTGATGATAATGGCATCTTTATAGGACCCTGAGAAAATTGAGATAATGGTCAAGTCCTGGGAAAGGTAGCTGTATAATTTGTTTTTCGGTCTCTGTGTAATGGGAAAGCACAGGGCTTATCTGAAGTCCTGGCTGGAGTAGTCTGTGAGGCTGGACCATCTTAGCTAGCCACTTTGAAGATGTTTTGGATGTAGATTGTTGAGGAAACTGCAACAGCCATTCTGAGAGGCTTTATCACCTGTCTTCTTTGGTGTCTCGTTCTTTATTTTCTGAAAACACACAGACTTTTAAAGGTAACATACATATCTGCATTAACACAATTTTGGAATGTTCTGTGTATATAAATCAGCTAAAGATTATTTTTGTTTTATGTTTGTATAGGTAAAAACCATCTGTCAACTTTATCAATCCATTTGTACTGCATAACTAAACTTTCATGAGGACTCTGTAGCTAATAAGATTTATCATGTCTCATTCAGTCTCAGAGCTGTTTCCATAGTAGAGGGATCAGCTTATATGCAACCTGTCTTGTAGGTTTTCTTTTTCTTCCTTTGTGCTTGAAGTCAAGATCCTCATGAGGTTTCCCCTGATGAAATCTAATCTTCATTAATTATGAAGGAATCTATAACTTTTTGTTTTCTGTGGAAACAAATGTATAACATCTCCCCTGACACAACATATTTCCTGACTTCCATTATGAAGTTAAGACATCCTTAAAATATAGAGCCTGGTTTAATTTAGATTGTGGTTCTTTCCACAATCCAATCTCAGTAGCTGTCAGATTTTTGTTGTTGTTGTTGTTGTTGTTCATTAGCATGTATAAAGGTCAGTCAACAAAGCAGCATATAATATTCAGATGTCCTGTGTACCTTATCTTGTTTACACACACACACACACACACTACTTTACTCTTTCTTTAAAGACTTTTCTTTTTAAACTACTTTTTCTATGACTGTTTATCCCCATTTTCTTTTCTTTAGCATCTAAGCACATTTTTTAAGAATATTGTACCTGTTTAGAGGGTTTTTTGGGTCTGGGTCTGGCTTTTTGCACCTCTGTAGCATTTCTCTGACCATGTGAGACAAATCTTAAAAGGCCATGACAACTGCCATGCAGCTATACTTATCACATGGTGCTGGTGACTGACTCTGCCCCCTTCAGGCCCTCAGGTAGCAGCAGAACCATCATCTAAAGGTCCCAGCTCTGGTCACTCTGCGCTCATCTGCAGAACAGAGCCATCTAAAGGAGTGCAGTTCTGTACACAGCAAGCACTGGGTCTACCTGAGAGACTGCAGCCACCAGGAAGCCACATCCGACTCCATGTTTGTAACTTTTTTCAACTTTCTCAGGCCCTATGTGGATTTTCGTGGCCCACATTGGGCTCCAACGGTAGTTGATCTTTTTCATTGACTTTCTTTTGGGACCACCAACCCCCAACTAATGACTTGGAAACTTCTTATTAATTAAAAAGCTTGATCTTTAGCTTAGGTTTGCTCCCAACTAACTTGTAACTTTTATTCATTTACATTCTGCCATATGGCTCTTTATCTCTTTTCAGTACTATGGGTACAATGCCCTCTATGTCTCACTAGTGTCTCCTGCCATTCCTCCATTCATCCCAAGTTCTCTCTCCCTGGAAGTCTCATCTATTCTCTCCTGCCTAGCTATTGGCCATTCAGCTCTTTATTAAACCAATGAGAAGGCACCTTGGCAAAGACATACCTTCACAGTGTACAAACAGATTATCCCACAACAATAATGTTTTTATTCTTTTGAGAATTCCGTACTCTGCATTTTGATCATCATCCCCCTCCCTCAATTCCCGCCATACCCACCTTCACCTTTCTACCCACCCAACTTCATATTCACTCATTTCTTTTCTTCTCCTTTTTAACTTTTTGAATCCCATTCATGTTACCCAAATACTCTTGAGTGTGGATCCTGCACTGAAGCTTGGTCATCTTACCAGGGTCACACCTTTAAAACTAAACTAAAAACCTGACCAATCCTAGTGGCTGTCATATACCAATGCTCCTTAGAGAGAGGTAGGATTCTGTGTCCATCTACCCTCTTCCATGCTGCTATCTGCCTGGATTGAGTTTGCACAGGTCTTATGCCTGCTGTCACAACCACTGTGAGTTCATACATGCAACTCTCCTGTTGTAACCAGGAAACACTGTTGCCTTGCAGTCATTGAACACTTCTGACTGCTAATAAACTTTCAGCCTTTCTGTGATGATTCCTGAGCCTTGAGTGAAGGGTTTGATATAGACACCCATTTAGTGTTAAGTATTTTGGCGTTTCTTATTCTCGGCACCTTGGCCAATTGTGTGTCTCTGGTTTAATTGCCAATTATTGCAGGAAATAGCTTCTCTAATGAGTTATTCACAGATATATTGGTATAGCAATTAATTAGGAATTATTTTAACTTATGTTCATTTAACAGAATAATAGGCTATCCCAGGGCCTATGATGTATTTAGTCACATGTTCCTGACTCCATTAATGGTGCCAGGTATAGGTTCTATTTCTTGGAGCTGTTATAACAAACCTCAAAGGGAATTTATACAGGATAGCATTTAATCAGGCTTACATTTTCAGAGGGTGAGAGTCACTTATGGCACAGCAAGGACAAGACAGCAGGAACAGTTGCAACTTCATATCTTTCCCCACAAGAAGAAGGCAGAACAGGAGCACAGTGGGAATGGAACAAGTCTTTCCAAACCTCCAAGCCTACCCCCAGTAATATACCCTCTCCAACAATATTACATCTTCTAATCCTTTCCCAACAGTTCCAGCCAACTGTAGACCAAGTATTAAAACATATGAGCCATTGGCTCCATTTGCATTCAGACTACCGAACTCCACACTCCTCTAATATTTATGCCCCTGAGCCTGTGGGTATACCTCCATAAGTTAGTCATTATTATAGCTCATAGAGCTAGTAGTGGAGTAATATTGATGGTTACTTTTCTCCTCTAGTTGTGTGCATAGTACCTTTCAGCACTGTACAAGCTAGCAAGTAGGGATAAAGCTTCCAAGTCAATGCAAACTTAATTTCTCTGTTTTATGACTCAGGTATGTGGTGTCTTGAGCAGTAGGGTCTTACCATCAAGTTATGGTGGGCAAAAAGAGTCATGGTAATAACTTGTAATGTTTGGGGGTCTTTGCAATCTTACTGGCCAAAAAAATAAATAACTAATTAAGAGGCAATCTTTACTGGCACTGGGATTTTCTTTGCTAGCATGTGGTATGCAGTTGTGCTGTTGCTTTACCATGGACACTCTGGGTACTATATTGGTTAGTTTTGTCAACTTGACACCAATAGACTCACTAAGGAAGAGGGTATCTTAGCTGAGGAATTGCCATCATCAAACTTGCCTCCATCAAAGTAGGCATGTATCTTGGGCATTTTCTTGATTGATGATTGATGTAGGAGGGCCCAGCTCACTGTGAGTGGTGCCATCTTTGGGCAGGTGGTCCTGATTATATTTAAGAAATCAGACTGAGCTAGCCATGGAAAACAAGCCAGTAAATATTTCCTCTACAGTCTCTGCTTCAGTTCCTGCCTCCAGGTTCTGGCTTGAGCTACTGCCTTGATTTCTTCCAGTGATAGACTGCGATGTGTAAGCTGAAATAAACCCTTTCCTCCCAAGTTGGTTTTGGCCAAAATGTCCTATTATAGCAATAGAAAAGCAAGCTAATATAAGTAAGTAGGTATCTACATGGCTTTTCTAAAAGGCCTTTAGCATTAGTTATTAATCCCACTTCTACTCTACCCTCCCATTCCCAACCCATTTAATCCTGTTTTATTATTCTCCTTTCTCCCCTTATTCTGCTGTATTATGTCTTCCCCCTCCCCCCAAAGAAACATTTC
Source organism: Ellobius talpinus (assembly GCA_001685095.1). Lineage (NCBI taxonomy): Eukaryota > Metazoa > Chordata > Mammalia > Rodentia > Cricetidae > Ellobius > Ellobius talpinus. Next base: position 12,020 of record LOJH01019269.1, on the reverse strand, counting down.
TCCCTACCCCATGGACCCCTAACTGGTTTCTTAACCTCTAAGGGACCGCTTACTGGTTTCTTAACCTCTAAGGGTATTCCAAACAAAACATACATGTCTAAGACTCAAAGCTAACATCTTTATATGAAAGACAATATGCTATGTTTCTCTTTCTGTGTCTGAGTTACCCAACTCAGAATGATTGTTTCTAATTGCATATATTTACCTGCAAATTTCATTTTTCTTAACAGCTAATAATAATATTTCACTGCATAAATTTATTACATTTTCAGTTATCCATGTATCAGCTGATGAATATGTAAGATATTTCCATTTCCTGGCTATTATGACCAGAACAGCACTAAACATAAATTAGCATGTCACTCTGCATGATATTAGCAGGGGTACTTTGTATGACAGTGATCGAGCTGAATCGTGTGGTAGGTCTATTTCTCGATGTTTGAGGAAGTCTATGATGATTTTCAGAGTAGCTCCACCAGCTCCCACCCCCACCAGCAGTTAGTCTTCTTCTTTCCATATCTACAACAACTCTTCTGCCATTTTTTCATCTTAGCTCTTCTGTCATTTTATTTTTCTTCTGATTAGAGTAAGATGGTATCTCAAAGTAGTTTTAATTGTCTAAGGGTGTTGAACTGTTTTTGGAAACGTTCCTTAGTCATTTGTATTTCATCTTTTAAAAACTGTTTACTTCCATGCCCTATTTTTATTGGGTTATTTATTTTCTTCATGTTTAGCTCTTTCAGTTTTTCAATCTTCCAGATACTAATCCGTTGTGAGATGTGCGTCTACAGACTTTGCCCCACTCTGTAAGCTGCTTCTTCCCTTGAATGATGGCTTGCTTTGTTGAATAGAAGCATTTTTGTTTCGTGCCCAGTTTGTCTATCCCTCTCCTGTTCAGAAAGTCCTTTCCTGTGCCAATAAATTCAGACCTATTGCCCACTTTCTCTTCTATCAGATTCAGGGTATTAGGTCTTATGTTATTGTACTTGGTTCACTTGGATGTGAGTTTTGTGCACGGTGAGAGATAAGGATCTAGTTTTCTTCTATATGTTACTACCCAATTTTACCAGCACAACTTTTCGATGGTGCTACCTTTTCTTTAGGGTGTAACTTTGGCCTCTTTGTGGATTTATTGTGTGGACTTATACTGGGTTCCTCAATCCTATTTCATTGATCATGTCTGTTTTTATAACAGTGATATGCTATTTTTGTTAGTATAGCTCTATAGTATATGATACCTCCAGCAGTTCTTCTATGTTACATGAGGGGGGGTGGGTCCCTTTGTTCCCTCCTGGCTGCCCAACTAGCTTACACCTGAAATAATCACATAGAAACTGTATTCATCTAAACACTGTCTGGCCCATTAGCTCAAACTTCTTATTGGCTAATTCTTACATCTTAATTTAACCCATATCTATTCATCTGTGTATTGCCACATGACTGTGGCTTACCAGCAAGATTCTAACCAGTGTTCATCTCAGGCAGGAGATCCTTGGTGTCTCTCACTCTGCCCTTCTTCCCAGCATTCAGTTCTGTCTACTCCATCTACCTAAGTTCTGCCCTATCAACTAGGCCAAGGCAGTTTCTTTATTCATTACCCAATGAAAGCAACACATAAACAGAAGGAACTCTTACACCAGTTCTATTTGTTTAGAATTGTTTTCTCTGTTGTGTGTGTATGTGTGTGTCTGTGTGTCTGTGCATCTGTGGCTGTGTCTATGTCTCTGTGTATGTGTGTGTATGTATGTATGGTTTCCATATAAATTTTAAAGTTAATTTTTAAATTTCTGTGTTGAAATTTTGATGGAGGTTGCATTTAATCTGTAAATTGCTTTTGATAGGGTAGCAATTTTTACACTATTAATCCTGCCAATCCATGAACATGGGATATCGTTCCATCTTCTTTAGTTTCTTTCTTCAATATCTTCAATATCTTAAATACAACTCTTTTACTCCCTTAGATTTATTCATATGTATTATTCTATACAACACCCACATACACACACTGTAAGTGATTGGAATTGCTTCTCAGTACATACTGAGAAAGAACTACTTTAGGGTCTTTCTTGTATAGAATCATATCTTCAAATAAGGCTACTTTGACTTCTTTCTTTCACATTACCCTCCTTTTCTCTTTCACATGTATTATTGCTCTAGCTAAGACTTCAAGCCCTATGCTCAACAGGGATGGTGAGATGTCATCCTTGTCATGTGCTTGATGTTAGTAGCAGTGCTTTGTGTTTATCTCTAACTTGATGTTGGGTGGCTTGTTATATATTGCCTTTAGTAAGTTGAGATATATCCCCTATATCACTAGATTCTCCAAAACTTTGGTCATGAAGGGATTTTGAATTTTGTCAAAGACCTTTTCTGAGTCCAATAAGATGATCATGTGGTTTTGGTCCTTAGGTTATTTTATGTGGTAGATTACATATATTTGTTTATTTTTACTTTTTGCTTTTTTAAAAAACAAAGGTCTTACTATGTATTTCTGGTTGGCCTGGAACTCACTATGAAGACTAGACTGGTCTCAGACTCAGAGATTTGCCTACCTCTGCCTTCCTAAAGTCATGTGCTGCCATGCTTGGCTCAGATTATATTTATTGATTTATGCATTTGAACCATACCTGCATCTCTGGAATTAAGCCAACTTGATAATGGTAGATAATCTTTTTTATGTGCTTTTGAATTTTGTTGCAAAAATGTTTCATTGAGAATTTTTATTTTTGTGTCTGTGTTCATCAGATTAGCCTATAATTTTCTTTCTTTTTTTGTTAAATCTTTGTCTGCTCTTTTTGTCTTTTTGTGTAAGAGCAATGTTGACTTAAAAATAGAATTTAGAATTGTTCTTTCCTTTTCTATTTTACAGAATAATTTAGGGGGTGTTAGTGTCAGCTCAAGAAGTTCTGGTGGACTTTTGAGCTGTATCCAGATGTTACTGGGTTTTGTCATTTGGGGGAATCTATATAACTGTTTCTATCTCAATGGTTGTTATGGGTCTATTTAAATTATTTGCTCCATTTTATGTAACTTTGGTAGGTCACATATGTCTAGAATTCATCTATTTCTTTTAGATTTTCCTGTTTATTGGTATATAGGCTTTTAAAGCATGTTTTTATGATTATTTGGATTTCCTTTATCAGTTGTAGTGTTTCCCTTTTGATCTCTGATTTTATTAATTTGAGTCATCTCTCTTTTGGTTAATTTGGACAAATGTGTATTAATCTTGTTAATTTATTCAAAGAACCAACTTTGGTTTCTTTGATTCATTGTAATTTTTATTTTTGTTTCATGAATTTCAGCTGTGATTTTGATTTTTCTCTTCCCATCTATTCATTTTGAGTATTATTTGTTCCTTTCTCAAGGCCTTCTGGTACATCATTAAAATTATTAATATAGGATCTCCCCAGTTTTTTCCACGTGGGCACTTTCTTTACACTGTAAAGTTTGCTCTTATAACTGTCTTCATTGTGTCCCAATAGATTTTGTGGGTTTTTTTTTCATTTTCAGTTTGCAGAAGTTTTAAATTTCCTTCTTGATTTTTTCCTTGTTTAGTTTCCATGAGTTTGTGTACCTCTTACCATTTCTACTGTTGTTGACATTCAGCTTTATTCCTTTGTGGTCAGATAGAATGCAAGGTGATGTTTTCATTTTTCTAAAGTTGTTAATATATACTTTATGCCCAAATTTGTAGTCAACTTTGGAGAAAGTTCAATGACATCTAAAAAGAAAATATGTTTTTTAATTGGGTATTGAATACTCAATAAATGTTGGTTAGATCCTTTAATTTATGGTGTCCTTCAGCTCTAAAGTTTCTCTGCTTAGTTTTTGTCTGTGTGATCTGTCTATTGATAAGAGTGCAGTTTTGAAGTTACCTACTATCACTGTGTTGGGGTCAATTTGTAATTTTATGTTTAATAGTATTTCTTTTATGAAACAGTATTGGGTGTCCCTGTGCTGGGTGTAAAAAGGTTCAGAATTGTAATAGCCTCTTGGCGGATTTTTTTTTAACTTGTCGACAAGTTTTTGTTTGAAGTCTACTTGTCATATGTTAGGATAGTTATGCCTTCTCATACTCTGTTCCATTTGCTAGGATTGCCCTTTGCCTCGCTTTTACCATAAAGTGGTGCCTTAGGGTTTCTATTGCTGTGAAGAGACACCATGATCACGGCAGCTTTTATAAAAGAAAACATTTAATTGAGGTGGTTCACTTACAGTTTTAGAGGTTCTGTTCTGTTCATTATCGTCATGGCGGGGAGCATGGCAGTGTGCAGACAGACATGGTGCTGGCTTCATCTTGATCAGAAGGCAACAGGAAATGGTGTCAAGGTCACAGTGAGCAAACTTCAGCAAAAGAAAGCTCAAAGCCCACCCACACAGTGATACACTTCCTCCAACAAGGTCACACCTACTCCAACAAGGCCACACCTCCTAACAGTGCCACTCCTTATGACTTTATGGGGGCCAATTACATTCAAACTACCATAGGTGGAATCTGTCATTAATGGAGAGATGTGCTTTTTAGAGGCAGTAAAAAGATGGACCGTGTTTTTTAATCCAGTCTATTATTCTGTATTTTTTGGAGAGGGTGGTAGATTGAATATGACTGGTAATTTTTCTGGGTATTATACTCTGGGATGGCATCTGTAGTCTTTCAGAATGTATAGCACATCAGTCTAGGGTCTGTTTGGCTTTCAAAGTCTCCATAGAAAAGTCAATTGTTATTCTAGTGCCAATGCTTTTATTGGGAAGTGACTTTCCTCTCTTGCCACTTTTAATGCACTTTCTTTGTCTTGTGTATTTGGTGTTTTATTATGTGACACAAAGGCTTTCTTTCCTGGTCCTGTCTATTTGGTGTTCTTTATCCCTCTTTTACCTTAATAAGCATCTTCTTTCAGAGAGTTAGTAAATTTTTCATGATTTTGTTGAAATGTTTTCTGTGCCTCTGTTCTGAGTCTTTTTTCATTCTTCTATACCCACAGTTCGCTACCTGTAGGTTTCAAGTCTGGGGGGTGGGCAGTGTCAAACGACCCTTTCACAGGGGTTGCCTAAGACCATTGGAAAACACAGATATTTACATTGCAATTTGTAATAGTAGTAAAATCACAGTTATGAAGTAGCAATGAAAATAAATTTAAGGTTGGGGATCACCACGACACAAAGAACTGTATTAAAGGGTCACAGCATAAGAAGGTTGAGAGTCACCTATTATTCATACATTTGCCTTTTTATATAGTGACCCAGAGTTTCTGCATATTGGATTTAACATTTTCTTAGACTGAGTGTGTTCCTCTACCTTGTCTTCAAGACCTAATATTCTCTCTTCCACATGGTCCATAAGTTAAGCTTAACTCTGAGCTTTTTGTTGGACTTCTTGAGTTTTTCATGTCGTTTTATTTAAGCTTGTTATTCTCTTTTCATATCTTGAATTGTTTTCATGATTATTCAAGCTGTGTTTCCTAGACTTCATTCAGGTATTTACTCATATCTTCTTTGAGTTCCTTGAACATATTTATAATTGAACTTTTGAATTTATTACCTTGTGCACCAGCCAAGTTGATTTTCTCGGGGATCATTATGCTATGGGTTCTAATCTCTAGAAGAGACATACCAGCTTGGTTTTTCATGTGGTTTGTATGTTTGCAATAGAAGCGAGGTATCTGGAATTTAGTCATTGGTGGTATTTCTTGATATGGATATGTGGTCACTCTTGAGTGGGTATTTGGATCTTTGTTTGTTGTTACTCCAGTTTGTCAGGTTGTGCACCAACTCAGTGTTTTTTGGTATTCAGTCTTGGGACCCTGTGTGTTAATGTACAAATGGAGTGTCAGAAGTGACCTCAATTCAGTTAGGCATAGGCACAACTTCTCAGCCTAGGAGAAATTTAAAAGACTCTTGCTGCTGATCTGCGAGTGTCTATGGAGGGCTCATGGGGTTTTTCAAGTGGCCTTTGAATGTCAGAGGATGGAGTCACAATGAAAGTGGAGGTACTCCATGGGGACAGAACACCGAATGCCACACCATCCTCAGATAGAGGTGGATGAGGTTGAATCCAGCCAAAGTCCTAAGCACACTTGACCTACACAGAGGGCGTTCTCTTTCTCCTGGAGTATCCTCCTGCCCCCGTAGCCCCCGAATGCAGCTGCTTGCAGACTTAGCTCTAGCTCAGTTTGACGTCCTTCTCCTCTTATGCATCTTCCTTATGCTGCCAAGATTTAAGCTTGTCTCCTTCTCATTTTTCATCCAGACTCTAATGGTCCTTGAACTTTAAAGAGTTTTTCTCCTATGGTCTATAAAATATTTTAAGTATATCTTTAATATTTTTCTTGCAATAATTTTTGAGATAGTAGCTTTAGCTGGCCTGGATCTTGTTGTGTAGACCAGGCTAGCCTTGAACTCACAGAGATCACCTCTCTCTGCCTGTGCTGGAATAACAAGTACGTGCCACCTCATCTAGTCTAAAAGTATTAGAAGCAAAGAACACTGGGATCGAAATGATTGTTTGACTTGCACAGTGGTATTTTCTCAAAAGTAGAAGACATTTGGTGATATGTTTGCCAAATGAGCTTTTAAAATTAAGTCATTATCCTTGTCCAGATGCTTGAACTGTCTAAGCATAACCATAAAAGGCAGCTCTTAACATATAAACTTTTTAGCTTCATCTATCCATCCATCTATCTGTCTATCTGTCTATCTATCTGTCTGTCTATCTATCTATCTATCTATCAATCATCTATCTATCTA
>LOJH01019267.1:9863-21316 GCA_001685095.1 Ellobius talpinus | reverse complement strand
CTGTGGTCATGGTGTCTCTTCACAGTAATGGAAACCCTAACTAAGACAATATCTTCACACACACATGAACTCATAAATATGCACACATTCATACACACACACATACACACGATGATCTTTGGAAGTATCTCCTGTGATCTCTCCACAATATAGATGCACATGAATTGTGAGCAAGACCCTTTTCAGCAAGAGAGAAGGTAACACTGTGTTCTTGGTCCCTCCCCAATGGTCTGGCAGGCTATGCAGCCTGGGGCTGTTCTGAAATGTGAGTGAACACATCCTGGCTGTAAGAAAGTCCAGTTAGTTAGACTTTGTTCCCACAGAAGTGGAGGACACTGACAGGAAATTGTCAGCAGCAAAAAGGGGGTGGTGGTGTGGAAATCAGCAATTTGTCAGGGGCAATGAAGTGGAGCGAGCTAGGCCTCCTGTGAAATTACCATATGTGTTAATTGTCCGTGCAGCAGGAATGGTTGGCTGCTGCTCATTTACATTTGATTATTATATTTGCAGGTTTTAATTGCATTTGAATATTTCTGCTATTAATGCTGCCAAGCTCATCAGTAGTTGCCAGCCTTTCCCTGAGCTGCTTTGGCTGAGGAAATGCAGGTGTTCTCCTGGGGCTCCCTTTCCTACTGAGGATAGAGGTGCTGGGCCTACTAGGGCCTTGGTTCTGGGAGCTGTCCCTGGTGCTGATTCAGAAATACCAGCTCCAACTTCCCCTTCATTCCTCATTTGTGTCTTTAGCATCTATGAGATGCTAAAGTTTCAGGAATGTTACTAAGCCTCTCTGGTCCTCAATATCACACACTGTGGAGCCATTGTATAGAACTAAAAGCCTCAATGGTTGAAGGGCTTGACACAAGGCAAGGCTTAGACACCAGGGACTGTTAATTCTTTCTTATGCCTGTCCCCTATGCCCACTGACTTGGTGATACACCAGCCTCCCACCCTGCCTCATTGCTTCCTTCTTCCCTCAAGAACCTGACTCTCAGCCTCCCTCCCATCGGGGGGCACGTCTGTTGAACACTCACGGGCCTTGCATAGCTCGCCATAGCCTGCAGGACCATTTCCAAGCCTCAGAATTGGGCATGCAAAGTCTTGCAAGCAGGGGGCAGGCTGTTGGGGGGAAGAGAATGTCTTATCCCTAGTGTTGAAAGCACTGAGGGCAGATGTCCTCACCACCAACATTTTTAGAATGGCCTCTGCTAAATACAGAGGCATTGGGAAAGCCTGACTAGTCAACATGGGCACAGCAAAGCTCAGCCCCCTTGCCTGGACTCTGGAGAATTCTCTGGCCTCACCATGATAGCACCATAAGGCATAGGGCTTCCTTGGCTCCACTCAGTTCTCCCCCCCTTTTTCATGCTCTGTTCATGCATACTGATACCTTTGGTGTTCTCCAATTAAGCATCTGTTTGTAAATGGAGACTACTTGTTCATTCCCTGGCCACCCAGACCCAAATAATCACACAGAAACTATATAAATTACAACACTCTTAGGCCTCTTAGCTTAGAATTCTTCTTAACTAACTCTTACATCTTAAATTAACCCATTTCTATTCATCTGTGCATCACCGTGAGGCTGTGTGAGCTGCACAAACGCAATACCTTAAACAAGAGCAGAAATACATATACACAGTGTAGCAAATCAACCTTNTTAACTAACTCTTACATCTTAAATTAACCCATTTCTATTCATCTGTGCATCACCGTGAGGCTGTGTGAGCTGCACAAACGCAATACCTTAAACAAGAGCAGAAATACATATACACAGTGTAGCAAATCAACCTTGAATTTGTATCAATAGATCAAAGTCCATACCAAAGCAAAGTATTCATCTCTATATCATATCCCCCTTTAAATGAAAACAAACATTTATAGATAGACATTTTGGTAATTTGGGTGTTGTTTTCTCCCAACTGCTTCCTGCTGTTTGTTAGATGAAATATTTTTAGGGTTCATGGAGACCTTTTTGGGGTCTTGTTTCATCAAACCACATTAAACTGGAAGGAATCCACGGGTTCTCATCTTCTGTGGAAACAAAGGCAGGACCTCTTTTCCAAAGCAAAAAAAAAAATTCTTAGACCCAAATTTGGGAAATGAACAAGCAGTCTCCGGTTATATCTGTCTTAGGGTTTCTACTGCTGTGAAGAAACACCACGACTCTTATAAAGAAAAACATTTTATTGTGGTGGCTCAGCTAAAGTTCAGAGGTTTAGTCTGTTATTGTCATGGCAGGAAGCAAGGAAGTATGCAGGCAGGTATGTTACTAGAGAAGGAGCTGAGAGTTCTTACACCTTGACTTACAGGCAACAGGAAGTAGTCTGAGACACTGGGTGTGAATTGGGCATAGATTAGACCTCAAAGCCCACCTCCACAGGGACACACTTCCTCTAACAAAACCACACCAACTCCAATAAAGCCACACCTCCTAATAGTGCCACTCCCTTTGGGAATCATTTTCTTTCAAACCACCACAGCATCCCTTCACAAGTAGACTTTCTTGGTAATTTTCACTGCTTCTTGGAAACTTTCTTTTAACCCAGACTCCTTTCCCACTTGTGTGTCTAAGACTTTAACATGTGCTAGGGTTTTCTTCCTGAGCATAGTCTTCCTTACCCTTCCTTCTAGAACTCAGAAGCCCCAAAAGTCTCAGCTCCCACAATCAAGGGCAGTTTAGAGAAACCCCTGTTCTCCTGGAAGAGTCTTGGACTGGGTCCTCTGGGACCTTCTGTGTCTCTGTTAGTGCTCATCTCACTTTGTTGCCATCTGTCCAATTGTCTGCTTCTTACACCAACTCCATGCTCCTGCAGGACACATCTCAATCATTGTGATACCCAGCCAGGGCCTGGTGCCTGCTGGGAGCTTAGAATGTTTCTGTTTAATGGTGAAAATCTCATCATAACCAGTTCCAGGAGCCTGGCAGACATTTGGTGAGGGTGGTGTGGATTTTCATTGTTGGGAAAACGCAAAGGCATTTGGAAGTTTCAGTTCTCCTGTCCCCTCTCCAGATGCAATTGACATTCCAAGAAGCTTAGTGTAAACACCTCCCTGTTCAGAGTTGTGTATGGGCACATGAGCTTTGTGTATGTGTGTGGGGGGGGACTCATCAATAGAATGGAATGTCTGAATCCACTACTTATGATGCACAGATGGTTTACTGAGTTTACCATTTGGATATTCAGAGTCCATATTTGGCGGCCCTTTGGCTGGGTTTCTGGCATGGGCTGGGGGATGGCACCCCCACCCAGTTCTGGGAGTGCTAGAAGTAGGAGCTAAAAGTGGCACCTTAACAGATGCAGAGAGAGCTGAGTGGGTAGTGCCATTTTTTTACAAGCCTTTCTAGAGAGAACTGCCAAAAGGGTCAGATGACTAACACCCTTTACCCCCAGTGGCCTGGAAGCCTCTCATCCAGCTCTATTTTCCAAGAACCAGAAACTTCTAACAGCACCCCCTGGAGATAAAGTGTCCAATCCCCATGGATGCTGGGAAAAATTCATGTGCAAGAAGAGTACAGCCTGTGGTTGCACATGGAGTCCAGTGGAGGATGAATGTCATATGAAGCAGATTGGAGAGTTGGTACCTGCTCAGATTTCCTCTGGGTGCCATCATTGTGCCCCACCCCACCTCCACCGTATTCAGTATACAGGAGCAGATCTGATATTCCAAGCTTTATGCTTGGAAGCCTTCATGTTACCACCCACAAGGTTTTCTGAGAAGTGTCACTGAGGACTGGTAGGCACACTAAGCCCCATGGTCCTAGGGAAGATATGTGTCTGCTGGTCCTGGGGAACAAGTATGGTAAGCCAGGAAGGGGTGGAGTAGAAATGGGTCTGGAAAGAACAAAAACAAAATCGTGGTGGGGTGTGGTGGGCAACTGCAAGAAATCAGCTTAGATGGAACAACTTAGAGAAGTTTGAGAGAGGGATCAGAGTGACCTTGCTGTCTTCATAAGATCCCTGCATCCTAACTGGTAGTGAAAGATTGGGGTTGAGCAAGAGGAAGACGATCAGGCAAATGCCTACTACACTTGTCGGGAGAGCGATGTGACAACTGAGGCCAGGCTGGAGCTGGGGAAGTGAGACGGCTGGGTTCAGGGGGTTCTCAAGACTCCTTATGGATAGGTGTGAGCTGCAAAAGAGACGGGAGATCAGAATTACCTATGTGTGTACCCCCTGTAGAGCAAAATGGAGTTACCCTGTTGAGCGTGGAATCTAAGAGGCTAGTGGAGTGAGGGAGGCGGAGAGCTGCTAGCTATCCACATGGTGAGCTAAGACATGGAAGCATCAAATGGGACTCCTTAAACCTCAACAGGCCTAGAGGCTCATGCACATGAACACGCCCAGGAATGTGTACCAAGAAATGTATGTATGCAGCTCTGATCAAGCCATAAAAATGCATCCATCCCATTGTTCTCTCTCTCCCCCTCCTCTCTCTCAGTAGACATGAGCTACTTATAGTAAACATCATCCTTATAGACTGAGGAACAGACCCAGGCTAATTACATCACATCAGCTTGCATTTGCATAACTAGTACCTGATAAAGCTAGGGCTGTACCCCAGGTAGCTCACAGCAGACCCTCCTCAGCACAGCAGGGAGAGCCATTTGATCACAGCATACCACCCATCCACTCTCAGTCCTTCAGGAGCTCCCACACCATCCAAACAGCAATAAGTAAGAGTATAGGCAGTGATTAGTTTTTGAGCTCCCATCCCAGGTCCTCTGTGCAAAGTCTGGCACCAAATAGCTATGTGCTTAGATCAGGTTGGCCTGTGGGCATGTAAATAGAAGATGATTTTGATGACACTTATTGAGATGGGAAGAACCCACCAAGTTCAGGCAGCTCCAATCCTTAGGAAGGAGAGTCTGAATGTGGGAGAACACATAGACTAATTTATTGCTCTCTGCTTCTACTGGAGATGTAACATGACTAACTGCTACCAGTTGTTTTCATCGTGACTTCCCCACTGTGATGGGCTATAAGAGGCTATCAGCTCCTAAGCTGATTCTGTCAGAGTATTTTACCACAGCTAGAAGAAACCACACTAAGACATACACTCGTCACTCATTCACAGGGTGCCTGCTCTGTGCTGCTCCCAAGATCCAGAGGAAATGGCAGACCCAAATCCTGCCCTGAGTGTCATTCACTCACAGAAGGTGGTATCCTGTGGACTGGCTATCTAACTAAGTCCCTGGGTTATAGAAGTGGTGAGGGAGTGGGGAGACAGATGACAGACAGACAAATGGATTGGGTGGCTAAGCTCTGTTTGCCTGTTTGTTTATAGGATGGTGCTGAAATGCATCAGCCCGAAGAGCATAGCTGACGTGGTGTGGGTGAGCCTGGCAGAGCAGGGGAGTGAACAGTTTGAAGGCTCCTCTTTGGAGTCCCCTCTTTCATATATCAGACTCTTTCTGGTTCTGTGGCCTCCCTTCAACTGATCACTAGTCCTGGGAGCCTAAATTTGAAGTCTCTCTCCATATTTTATAACGGAACTTTCTGTCAGTTACATTTATATTAACTAAGAGAAGCAGCACCCGGCTTCAAAGGTGTGAGATGAAGCATTTGCCAATTCTACATGGCTCTCAGACACCACGGAGCACAGTGTAGGTCCTGAGAAGGTCACATCTTCTCTTTCAGCTTTGTGTCTGCAACTCCATCACAGACAGGAAGCCATGAGACCAAAAATTACATCCAGAACCCATGTTCTACAGTCTCCTTCCCCTGGTTCCAGAGTGACAGAGAACCAGAGTAACTCTATGTCCGTGGTGCCAGCAGCACATGGCTCCTGGAGGTAACTGTAAGAAATTGTTTAGATTGAGATTAACCTCTTAGAACATCTTCAAGAGACTGTCTTTATTGTGTTAATAGATATTGGAAGATCACCTTAACTATGGGTGAAGCAATTCTCTAGGCTGAATAGCCTAGACTGTATAAAAATAGAGCTGGCAAACGGAGCACTAACATTAAATACTAATTCATTGTTTTCTGGTCTTGACTATGGCTGTGAGGGGACCAGTTCACTCAAGTCCCTGTAGCTGGGGTTCCCTGCCATGATGGACTGTAACCTGGGTCTGTGGGACAAATCAATCCTTTCTAAAGTCCCCTGAGCAAGACCTTCTGCCTCTCTAAACCTCCTCAGTCTCCAAGGACTGAGCTGACCCTGAACCTCTTGGGGGCGGTGACTTGAAAGGACTCTTAGGAGGTGACATTCCAGCTGTAAAGCTGGTGTCCTCAGCCCACAGACACATACATCATCTTCATGGAAACAGACACAGGTATTCTCCTATTTATGGTGCTAGAAGCACCATAGTAGTTTCCAGAGTAGAAGCCTTGGCTTGCGGCGCTGTCTGTGGTGTCTTCAGTGTGCTAAGGAAGTACCCCATGTGTGAACATGAAAGGTTTCACTGTCTCATCTGGGCCAAGAAGACAAAGCTTCCATCAGCTTAGGTTAGAGGGAACCCATGCAGGCCATCCCAGTGGGAAAAATATTGCTGCATGGAACATTATTTTAAATGATGTAGAGAAATATGGTATTAGTTCAAGCTGTATCCCTTAAAAACTGGTAATGAGGCTGGGAAACCTTCTGTGACAGTAACAATTATGATAATAAATCTCTCAATTAGCTCTAATATGCAGACACTTTATACAAATGAAAACCAGTGCTTTCTTCTGTCTGTTTATGAAATATATGACACCCTTTATGCCCAAGTCATCTAAACTGTCATCCACCAGAGACCCATGGGCTGGGAGGCTGGGGGCTGAATTCTGATTTGGAAAATTTATTCTGTCATAACATTGATGGCTTCTGCCCCCAAGAAACTCAGAAGCTGGCAGAAATGTCGCAGAAGAGACATAGTCATTTTAAGCCAAGTGACAAGTGACATGATATCCTGTGATATTATGAGTTCGGGGGACATGGTGGCTTGAGGCAAGTACCAGTCTCAAAGGTGAGGGTGTGTGTGTAAGATAGTTTCTGAAGATGAGAACATGAGAAGGAGGAAGAGGGGGAGGAAGAGGAAGAGTCCCACATCCAAAGCAGAGGCCTCTGCATCTCTGTGCTGTGGGATTCAGTCGGAAAGTCTACATCAGAGACAGGCAGTGGCAAATCTGGGGGACCCTGAATGCCTGTCTCAGAACTTATTCTGTGTCCCACATACACTCAGAGCTAGGTGCCTAGGAAAGAACAAGGCCAAAGCTGTGGTGAGATGGGTCACTCTGGAGACTCCTCTGGGGCATTAAAGACAATGTGCTACCAGTCAAGAACTTCAATGGCCCTGTGGTGGATGTGACCACAAATTGAGAGGAAAAGATAGTGACACCCCAAGGTCTTCAGAACTTTCCTAAAGGATTGTGGGTCCAAGGTGACATCAGGAAAGGAGCTGCAGGAGTACATGAGTTGAAGGGAATGAGGGAGGGCTGAGACCCAAAGGTGAGGTGCGCAGAGGAGAGGGAAGGAAGACACAGAAGCTGGACATGGCCACAGCATGGCTGGCACAGTTCACATCTGTGCCACACTTGCATCAGTCGTTCTCAGAGAAGGGGGATGCTTAGAGAGCTTAGGACAGAAAGCTACCTGCTGAGTGATCAGCAGAGCCAGGGCGCAGGCCAAATTCAGTGTGACTTTGAGTTCTGTGGTGGCCTGACTAAAGCAGTGGCCTCCATTTTACCCTTCTCCACCATGCGAGGAATTTCTCTGCAGCGACTGCAGCACAGGCTGGGAGAGAGGCAGTAGCTGAGCTGTGAAAGACTCTCAGTTAAAAGCAAGGGTGAAACAACCTGCCCAGACCCAGTCTGGCATGCTGATGCATGAGTCAAACACACAGTAGCTGCTTGAAGCCTTGCCCTTTGGAGGAGTCTGTTTGGCAGCACAGATTTTTCCACCAGACATTTGGTTAGTTCTCAGTGCTGTGGCATCAGAGCAATCCTCCCCTGCCATTTGACATTCTAGATTTACTCACACTTTAAAAGGGGGGTTTCCTCACAGTGTTTTGAAAGACAACACAGTTGTCTGAACAGAAGAAGGGGTGTTTTCATGCTGATTAATGAGATTCCCATTTCCCTGCTGGCTGTTAGTTTTCCCCAGTGATTACACTGAGAAATCCATTCATCTCTAGCTCTGACAGTTGTCCCAATTGAAGGCTTTTTGTCTGAGGGTTCAAGAAAGCAATGCAGTTTTCCTGTCAAGTGTTGCTTGCTTCTGGCCCATGAGTCATTTGACAAAACTTTGTGTTTCTCTAAGAATCAAAGAAATCCTAATGACCCTCCAAGCCCATTCACCTGTGTCTGTCTCCATCAGGATCAACAGAACAGGATAACCATCGAATACTCAAAACACGGAGCCATGGAAACCATGCCTGCTGAATCCACTCTCCTTACACGGACATAGGATGGCAGCATGTCCACCAGAACAGCTGCATGTACACCCTGAGAAGCCTTTAACGAGAAAGAAAACACCAATTGCATGGATCAACCCAGAGGGGGTGATCTCTGAAGGAGTACACACAAATAATATTGGAATGGTTTAATAGGTAAGGGTTCAGAACACAGTAGGCCTGGCCTTGAAGTCAGTCATCTCATTTAAAAGTCGTGTTTGCTTCAATTTTTACTCTTTCCTATTCCATCAAATAATATATGCGTGACTCCTAATATAAAGAATTGCTGCAGGGTATAAAGATAAAGTGTATTAAAAAGCTGCATACAAGGTGTAAATAAAAACCACAATGTACAATGCCTTATATCCATCAAGTGGCTAATGTGTGCAAGCACACACACACACACACACACACAATGCACAAGTGTGGGCAAGGATATAAAGAAACCAGAAGATTTGGGAACTGCTGGTCTGAGTGTGAAATGGCACTGCCATTATGGGAAACAGTGTGGAGGCTCCTGACAAACTAACAGCAGACTTACCATACCACTCAGCAGTCCTACTTCTGAGTAGGACAAATTGAAATCAGGGTTGAGAAGTGGGATGTATCACAATCATAGCAGCAATCCTCATAGTAGCTAAGAGGGGGCGCCAGAGAAGCAAGACGTCCATGCAGTGGAAGATCATTCACTCATAACAAGAAGACAATCCTGTCACATGCTATAACATGGATGACCCCCAAGGACACCATGTTCAGTGAAGCAAACCAGTCACAAAAAACAAATAATGACTTGGCAAACAGAGCAATCAACAAGAGGTCTTGTCTCAAGGTGGAAAAGTAAGAGCCAACATCTAAGGTTGTCCTTGGACCTCTATACATAATCCATTGCATGCATGTTTTGTGATAACACAGAGAGAGAGAGAGAGAGAGAGAGAGATGGGGCATGGGGGAAGAGAAAGAAGGAGAGGGAAAGAGCTTTTTTTAATCCTCTTTGTTGGCATGCCACTAATAACCTAAATTACTCCTCTGTGTCTCACCCCTCAGGGTTCTACCATCTCCCAACTGTTGTGGGATATTTGTACACTGTACAAAAATGTATTGTTCTAATAAAAAGAAGAACAGCCAATAGCTAGGCAGGAGGTATAGGTGGGACTTCTGGGCAGAGAGAACTCTGGGAAGAAGAAGGCAGAGTGGCCAACCAGATGTGGAGGAAGCAGCATGGGCAGTATGGAGAGATGAGGAGAGGAACCATAAGACAGAATGTAGATAAAAATAAATGTGTTAATTTAAGTTATAAGTGCTAGTGGGACAAGCCTAAGCTAAGGCTGACTTTTTATAATTAATAAATCTCTGTGTCATTATTTGTGATCTGACAGCCTGAAGAAAAACCCAACTACACCCAACAGTGATGAAGACTTTAATTCCTATGCCTTTGGGGAACACTTAGGACCCAAACTATAAGTAATACAAAGCACCTAAGATTAAATCCCACAATTAATGTGTGACTGCATGTGGATAGTATTATAATACTGCAGTGAAAAGCTTATAAAAACTGAACACATGGAGAGAAAGGCCATGTCATAGATCTAATAATAAAAATGTCAGCTCCTCTAAAATTAATCTATAAATCCAATGGTTTTCTTGTCAAAAGCTGAAAGTTTTAATAGAACTTGACAAATGGATTCAAAAGTCTATCTGGAATAACAAAGAGTGAAGACACCCAAGAGAACTTTTGAAAAATGAGCTGAGACTGGCTCACTAGGACCCAGAACTTCTTAGAGGAGTGCAATGGGAATGGAGGTGCTACGGGAGGGCAGTAGAGCTCAGAGAGGCCCAGGGCAATGGGAGTATGGCTGGTGGCAGAGACAGGGTCTCCGAGCATGGGATGAAAAACATACAGTATAGTATTCAAAGGGAAGGTGCATGATCGAGGTTCTGTCAAAATAAAACATCTCTGTCAAAAGACAAAATAGAAAGAGTAAAAACAGAAGCTGCAGATTTGAAGAGCATATTTGCAATATTAGGATTTGACACAAGGTTGATATCCGTGTTGCATAAAGAACTCTCTGGGTGGGGCAGGAGTCTTAGCTCAATACGGAGTAATGCTCTTGTAAAGGACAGATTTCAGAGCCTAGTACCTATAATGACCGGCTCACAACTGTAACTCTAGTACCAAGGGGATGTGACATTCTATTCTGGTCTCTGAAGGTACCTGCACTCATATACACATAACTACATGTAAACACATACAGAGAGGCACATGCAGATATTCATGCACATGTAGGCACACACACAAGAAATTAAAATAAATATTTTGAAAAAGAATTGCATGTATTTATTTTTAAAAAGCACTGCTCAATAATAAATTTAAAATATAGGGCTGGAGAAATGGCTCAGCAGTTAAGAGAGCTGGCTGCTCTTACAGAGGACCTGGGTTCAATTTCTAGCACCTACATGGCAGCTCACAACTGTCTGTAACTACAGTTCCAGGGAGCCATGAATGCGAACAAAACACCAACACACATAATATAAAATTAAATAATACAAAATTAAAGTAAAAACTGCCCAAGGTACAAAAAAAAGCAAAATTCAATGTCACGACACACCCTCTTCATCCAGGTAAGAGATAAAAATGAACAGAGGAATGTTACCAATCCAGAAAAAATCTTAATATTGTAGTATTTCTAAACCCATTAAGAAAGAGTGAAAGTGCCAAGATATGTGAGATAAACTCCAGAAATGACAAGCATTCCTATGAAAAACAAGCAAAGGTGAGCTAGGACCCCAAGAGGAGGAAGATCCTCTGTGGATGCAGCAGAGAGAAACTAGCACAGGCAGACAAACTTAAAGCAGTAGCTGGTGAGCTGGTGAAAGTGAACAAGAAGTTTAAGGCCATCATTAGCCCGACAGCAAGTCAGCACCTGCCAGTTCCTAATGCTCAGAGGTCAGGTGGGAGGTATTCCTGCAACAGGCCCAGGACCCTCCCAACATCACTACGCTCAGAAGTAGAGAGCAGGTGGCATGTCAGGGGAGGAGAGAGAGAGAGAGAGAGAGAGAGAGAGAGAGAGAGAGAGAGAGA
>LOJH01019266.1:21419-33862 GCA_001685095.1 Ellobius talpinus | reverse complement strand
GTTGAAGGGGAGGGGAGAGGAGAAATTTTATATATGTGTGTGTGTGTGTGTGTGCTTTAGTTTCCTAAGAGACCACAAGGAATGCGTCTTCCATTTTCTCTGCATTTGGGTGAGTTCTGCTTTGGGAGGCATTAATTCCCTCATTTTTGTAGTTTGCCTGTTGTCAGGTCCAGCTCATTCCCATAGTCCACCATGATCACAATCACCCTGCACATGTAGCCTTTGGCCACAGAATATACGTGTTCAGAGACAGCAGCCTTCAAAGTGTGCTGGGACTAGTTATGGGAAGGCAGCCTGTGCTACACTAAAGAAAGCATAACTTCTTGTCCCCACCTTGGTTATTCAAGATGCGCTTTCTTATCTCAACAAAACTTAGAGAGATTGCACTAACTAGCACCTCAGATACACACTCAGGAGAGTTATTGACCAGCAGATTTCGTGGAGGGAAAAGCTGTTCCAGAAAGATCAATATTAGTCATAAAAACTAGGTCGATTATGATCCCCATACCTTTCTAAATGGAACCAATGGCTCCCCTGGTGATGACTCAACCCATATATCCATTCTGTCCATATCATAAATCATGTCCACACTGTATTGTGTATCCACCTTGATCTGAAGGCTAGGAAGATTCATGCTGTCACATAAAACAAGATCTGGGACAGTTCCTTGGGGATTTTATTTGGGAAACATGAATTCATATAGGTAGTTAGCGCAAGGAATGGAGAGGCAATGGCGTATAAGGAGAAATCAGGAGGAATGCAGCTATAATCCCAGCAAATGAGAGGCTGAGGCAGAATTCCAAGACTGAGGCCAGCCAGTGCTACAGAGTGGGTTCCAGGGCATCCCTGGCCTATACAGGAAAACTTTGTCTCAGAAGGCAAAAACCAAATGTGGGGTGGAGGAGGGGAGAAGGGAGAGAGGGACAGTTGCATTAGAGTTAGGAGGAAGAGTAGAGGCTGTGAGGGATCTTGCCAAGATTAAATTATGACTAAGCAAAAACAGAACAAAAGCTACTAACTTGCTCAAAGGGTAAAGCAGAGGAAAATAATTATTAGCATATCGATCTGGTTAAAAAAGAAAAGATACCCTGACTTCTGAGCCAGTTGGAAGTCTAGGATAAGGGTTCATAAACTGCTAGCCTTTGGGCCATTAAAGCCGTGTTAGAGGCAGAAATGCCTTTGGTTCTTGCCCTTGTGAAGTCCAGCACGCTTTCACTCTAGTCTTGAAATTCCATGAAGCTTGATATCAATCCTTCCATAAGATACTTCCTTCCTGAACTTGCTTAAGAAGATTGCTGTAGCCTGCAAGGCATTACCACGTAACTCTCCTACTGAATACGCATGCAATAGTAAGGCTTCTGCGAGGTCATTTCCACCGTTTCCAGACAAGAGGAAAAGGCACTCGGTGTCTCTAAGAAATTAGTTAGCTCTCTTCCTCAGTTCTCCTTTTATCCAACAACCCAGGCTTCAACTCCTAGGTACCAAATGTTTCAAAAGCAAAGATGGAGAATGAGCTAGCAAATGATTGCACAAAGAGCTTGGTGGTGAGCAGGGACTATCCTGAGGACTCCCCAGAGATGCAAGTCTTCTTGACTGCGTAGTTCCCTGTTCGGAAAGGAATTGTCTAATAGGAGTGTGCTTTGAATCGGCATAATGGACAGAAGTTAGGTTTTGGCTTCATATGCAGTTAAGTCCCACCCCAGCACTGGTGCTTCCCGTGTATGGCAGGAAGGACAAATATCTCAAATGTTGTAGGCCCCAGTTCTCCCATTTTTAAAAAAGATTTATTTACTTATTATATACACAGTGTTCTTTCTGCGTGTTTGCCTGAATGTCAGAAGAGGACACGAGAACTCATTATAGATGGCTGTGAGCCACCATGAGGTTGCTGGAAATTGAACTCAAGACCACTGGAAGAGCAGTCAGTGCTCTTAACTTCTGAACCATCTCTCCAGCCCCCCAGTTCTCTACCTTTTAAAATGAGGAGAATAATATACAGTCTTCAATATTATGTAAGTGACTGAATGCAATGCTTGGAATACAACAAATTATAAATATTCTCTTTAGAAAAAGGAAAGAATTCGCAGGGAAGTATGAGCTGCTGGTGCCTCCTAACTTAGCTTGATTAACTCTCAACCCAGCTCTGATTGAGGGGAACTAGAATTTAGAACTTTTATACAGTAGATTTTTTTTGTATAGTTGACAGTGCACAAAGCTTCCTAGATCTGCAGGCTCCTTTGAAACTGTATCAGGCCCACCCCTGACTTAACAACTGAAGAACCTGGGGATGGGAGAGTTTCTGTAACTTATTGGGGTTCTTCAAAGGTCACGGCAGAGGCAGGAAGGGATCTTGCATGCCCACTCTGCCCTTTGGGTTTGTCCCACTAGAACCTTCTGGGGGTTTCAAACCATCAATCAAGTTCTCTGTCCAAAATAAGATCTATTTCCAGAGAATATCTTAGTTTCCTTTCCCTCCTGTGATACCTAACACCACACTGGCTTACACTCTCAGGGATGTGGCAGCTGGGTAGGGCACTATCTCCTGGCAGAGGGAGCTCTATTCTCTTGGCCAGCCTCCTGCTGTGGGTCAAAGGTGCCTCCCTCTAGCTTCACCCCTCCCTGTGTGCTGCCACCATCTCCTCCCGGGATTGCACTCCCTGAAGGCTGCAGAGACTCGTGGTCCTCCAGCAGATGTTGGTTGGATGGGTTTTTAAATGAGTGGATGCTAAAATGGAAACTCACTAAGATGGATGGGATGCTGAGGGAAATGAAGTGTCTCTTTGTGGGCGATGGCTTCTTCTCTGGTGATGAGTAAATTACAGGTCAGTTCGTTGATGGTCTGTGAAAATCAATAGTCCAGGCTACCCAGAGTGCAGAAAATTAGGGTAGAGTAAAAAACCACAGATCTACCAGGTCAGGGAACTGGGAAATCTCTTCCCAGCTCATCCATCGCCCTGGCTTTTCCATCCATGAAGATGTGCTGAGGGGCATTCATTTTAACGTTCTTGAACAGTCAGTCCATATTTTAAGCACATTTAATTAAATAAAACTCCATTCTAGGCTGCAAAACTTCACTGTGGCTTTCAGACCAGGCCTTAAAAAAATTCACCCAGGTTAACAAATATTCTTTCTCACCGCCTCCACTCTAAAATATCAACTACAAAAACACTTTTAGGATATTTGAGGGGGAAATTAATATCATTTAGATTTTGAAATATGTAAGTATAAAAAAGTTTTTTTTTACATATATCCATTTATGTAACTCATTCACATTTCTTAACAGAGAACAGGATGGCGTTCGATCCCCTCCTCATACCCCAGACTAAGACGACCGATGAACTAGGCAATGATATGGACCACGTCCCTGCATTAAAGGGAAAAAATGACATTTGAAGGCACAAGAATCCTGACGTCATTGATCTTCCCCCATGACTGCAAGTGCTTTCAGGAGAAGGAAGAAAAGGCTAACTATTCCGAACCAGTATTTTGGCTTCAAGGGTTTGAAATAAAGTCATATATTGTAGACAGCACAGCCATCTCCAGCAAGCCGGTCTGCCTCTAGGAGGAATGAAGAGTTAGCTTTTCAAAATTGTTCTCAAAGATGGACAGCATCAATAGAGCTATAAATAAAGAGTCCTCTCGCCAGGGCTGTTAACAAGATTCACCAGTGTCTGTAGGTAACAGAAATGCCTTCAAGTTTCCTTTTATTATTTTGAAATGTTCTCTTAAGTTGGGTAGGAGAGTAAAAATCAAGACAGAAATCTGGAACAATAGAGTTAATGAGTGAGTCACAGGCTATTGGGAGCCTAAGAAATGGGAGTTTTTCTATATACCAATGAACTATAAAGCAGTTAATGTGTGAAGAAAAACTTTGAATGGGGGTGTGTGATAAGATTTCTCTAGGGCAGAGCCGGGGAATTGATTTAACTAAAACACTGGAAAGATCCACTTAGCACAGGTGGTGCTATCGACGATCCATCGGGGGTCTTCTGAAACCAGTCCCTGTCCTCGGCAACAGCCTTAAAGGTTGATTTATCCCTGGAGACTCAGCTCTAGCAGCAGTTAAAGAAGAGAACCGTGGCAAGCCTGAGACAAAGAGAAGCAGCAACAATCGCAGCCGGTCCTAGCCTTAGCTGTTAATGTGAGGATAAATCTACGTAATTTTATGATTATATCTCGGTCCTATGTTGTATTGAAAATTAAGCTGAAGAAGATTCATTCTGTCGTCCTGGGCATGTGCCGTGTGTGCATATGTGAGAAGCAGAAGGATCCTCAGAGATAGAATCTCGGGGTAGAAAGATGGGAAACGGTAAGCAAGGCTGGAGACATGGCTTAGAGGATAAGAGATAATTTAAGGATTGCAGAGGACCAGAGTTCGGTTCTCAGCACCCACATCAGAAGACCTGTAAGTAGCTCCAGAGAACCCCAAAGTCTCAGACCTCCTCAGGCACTGATGCTCATGTGCACAAGCACACACATACATACAATCAAAAATAATCATTTTTAAATGCGATCGTTTACCTGAAAATTCACACCACCACCTCAAAGGAGTATTAAAAAAAATGTGCATTCTTAAATAAAAAAAATCAGACACAAAGATAATCCTGAAGTAGTATTTATCCAAAGTCTAGCAACAGAGCAAACTGGCTCCCGATACTGAGTCAGAACACTGGTCCTGGAAGGGAGGCGACACAGACGGCTGGGAGACTGCATAATCTTGTCTTCGTCCCCTGCCTTGGGAGCGTGTTCAGATGATGACATCAAACCACATCCTTGCCATCATCCCCCCTGGTTAGCTGGGTCAGAAGCAGGTGTGGGATGAAGTTAGGAGAACAATGACTCGTTGGGGAGAAACACCTAGAAGGAGAAGAGGGGAGAGGACTGTCTAAGAAGATCTGTCAAAGTTCCTGTCTGCTCAGCAGGAGTGCACAGCTGAGACCCATCACTGAAACAGCTCCAAGACAGGCAGAGATGGCTGGGCCTTCGACCCGGTCAGTCATTGACTGGAGCCGATTGGAGTCCTCACCTCAGCGGCCTAAGTAGACCCGAGTTAGGCACAGCGGAACTGTCGGATGGCACAGCAGCGAGGCCTTCCCTGAAGAGCCTTTGAGTGGCCTGTGGAGCCACACAGTGCAAGAGGTGGAGTGTGGGTGTGTCTTACCAACTGATAACACAATACATAAATGTCTTACATTTTTAATAAGAAGTGTTTGTTATGAAAGAGAAGGTGGGGTCCACTGAGGCATTTCAGCGTCTACTCACACAGATGAAAACAGAAAGGCAATTCTTTTTCTTTTATGGCATTTTCACAAAACAAAAAGCTATTACATAATCTTCTGTTTGTGATCTTAGGATTTTTTTTCTGAAATCCCTCATACTATGGCATAAGTGCATGAGAATGAGTCTGGTTATGCCCAAAATTCTATGTTTCACTGTATTAATTTGCCATGTGAGTCTAAAAATAGCACCATGGCATCTAGGTGTTTTAACATAAAAGTGTAAATGGAAACGGGCACTGGAAAAGGGCGATTTGGACAGACTGGCACTGTAATCACCAGCCACAGGAAAGCTAACGGGCACTGGAGCGGGGAGCTTCCCACAGACTGGCGCAGTAATCACCAGCCACAGGAAAGCTAGCAATCCAACCTCAAAGTTCACCAGGTGTCATGGAGCTAATGCCTCTCCTGTGTATGAGGTCCGGAGCAGGATGCGACGCCCATCTTGTGAGGTTCTCTAAGTAGGTCCTCAGGCTCGGTGTACTTATGGGATTGGTCTCAGTTTCCACCTATATGTATTAGTATCATCTGATATCAAAAACCTAAACCTAGAAATGGATTATGCTCTCTGGATTCCAACACACACACTTGCACACGCACACACTACACTTTTTCACCTCTCCTTTTTGAACCTTCGCCCTCATAACCTTTTACCTTCTCATCGTTTGCTTTGCCCAACCTACCAACCTGGCCTGGTTCCCAGACAGAGGCCTCCAAGCTTGCCCTGTCTGGTAACCACCCTAGTATTAAAATACATTATGTATGAGAACAGTTTCAAAGGTTCAGGACAGAGTCCAGTGTATGTAACAGGGAGGTTCTGAGACTAGGAGGGAACAGCAAGCATTTGAGGGGTGTCTCATTAGAAGCAGCTTAGTGCCCGGTGGACAGTGAGCAACAGTGTTCTTACCCCTCCGTGGTGCCACAGGCAATAAAAGCTTCATACTAAAACAGTCTAGCACCAGCTTCCTGAATGCCTGCAGCAGGAGACCCTTGTCCAGCTGCAGGGTTCCTCTTCCTTCTTTGGAAATAGCAGCCCTGCTCCCTTTTAGAGTTTTATCTTCTTGCCACAGATTCACCTTGATGGGACTGTCATCCAAGGCATCTTGACATTCTCAAGCTACAACAAGAACATCCAGTCTAAGGGGACCAGCCAAGCTCGGAACTTGAAATCTTTAGCAGAGGAATAGAAGGAGAGAAAAAAAAAATACAGAATTATTAATTTATTTATTTCTTAACACAAGATGTCTTGACAAAATAGTCAAATGTTTTCTTAGTCCTCAGGAGCTGCTGCGCTCTCTTGATCGTGCTTTTCAAGAGATAGAACAATTTTCATCTATAATCATTTAATAAGCTCCCGTCACATGGATAGTAAGCAAACTGTTAAGCAATGGATTCCATCAAAGTTAGAACCACATTTCATTTACACAGTCAACAAATTGTTAAAATTACTGAGAAATGGGCTGGAGATGGCTGGATGGTTAAGATTGTTCTTCCAAAGGACATGAGTTCAGTTCCCAGGACCCATGTTGAGCAGCTCACAACTGCCTGTAACTCCAGCTCCAGGGGATCTAATGCCCTCTTTTAGCCTCTGCAACCATGTACACACTTGTACATACCCCCACCCCCAACACAAACACACAGAATTAAAATAATAAAATAAAGAAATGACTGAGAATTAGAATCTGTTGTGGCCACGACACTTTAACAGGGATCTATTCTACTCTGTGCCTGGGTAACAATAACAACAAAGGCAAAATACAGGAGAAACAATGGTCTTCAAAACAGAAGACCTAAGTCAATGAAGGGAAGTGATTCGAAAGGGGAAACATACAAGATAAGCCTCACCGTTATCTCGGTCCACTCCCTGGAGAGCCTAGCTCCCATACAAAGTTCTCCTAGAGTTGGGAAGAGCAAGGCTTCCTGAATGACCAGGCTGCAAGCAGGCAAAGGAGACAATTGCCCAGAGAACTTAACAGACACACTGAGGAGCCACTCTGTCTGTTTGTCGGCTTGTTTGTTTGGGTTTGGTGGTGGCAGTGGGTGGAGGTGATGGTGTTTTTCTATGTAGTGCAGGATAGCCTCAAATTCATCATCCTCTTGTCTCAGCTTGATTTGGCATGTGTGTGTCACCACATCTGGCTCCCTTTGTCTTTACCTGAGCCCTGATTGGTGCACATGGCTGAGGAAAATACTTGAGACTGGGGGAGGCAGCCTGGAAGGACCAGAGGAAATAAGCCACAGAGAGCTCTTAGGGCCCTGACACTCCTTTCCTCCAGCCAGTGGGGGCACTCAAGGACAAGAGCACTTTGTAGAGTGCCCAGAGAGTTTTCTTCATAGTGGGGCAAAAGTCTTCATCTGGTTAAAATTCTAAGTCTTGCCTAAGAAGAGACTAAATACAAAACCAGAAAGGCTCAGATTTTGTCAAGTGAGTTAGCTGCCTTTTATTTTAAAAGTCCAAAAACACGTAGACGGGGGCTGGGATGGAGTTGTGCTTAGTGTGTTTGAGACCCTAGGTTCAATCTCAGCACTCCCATTAAAGAGGGGAAATTGGTATGTAGGAATAAAAAAAATCTGGCACCCAAAAAGGTAAAAACTCATAATCTCTGAATCCCAGAAGAAAAATTATCAGGCACACAATGAAGCAGGACCAAGAACAAAGAGAAAAATCAACCAGTTTGAATTGACTCAGTGTAAAGAAGTGAAAGTCATAACAACGTGAGTGTGTGTGTGTGTACATGCATGTGTATGTGTGAGTGTATGTGAGAGAACATGCATGTGTGTGGCGAGACAGAAGATTTCAGAAGTGGCTCGCCTACCGTCATCCACATCACAAAACACGTGAACCTACCACTATTACTTTGCAAAGTAGGTGAGGTAGCAAACTTCCATCTGAATTTGTATGTCTGTAGCTGAGGTCTGGAATGCTCTGGCATCATCAGAGAAGTTTCTTTGTGTGTGGGAGGGGGAGGGGGAGGGGCATCATAGAAACTTACAACTGGCCAAAGGACAGAGAATAAGAGTCTGGAGCGTTTGGGCATAAATGGAACATCTGTATCAGACTCCTTCACCTCAAGGCTTGGGGACATAGAGGATGAGTTGGGGGCAGGGGGAGGTGCAGAAAGATTGTTAAGAGCCAGAGGTCAGGGAGGACGTAGACAAAACAGTGACTTCTGAACATGACATTGACAGTTGATGGTTTCTGGGGGAGAGTCCCTTTCCTTTAAAGACGTGGCCCTTGGTAGCCTACAGCATGCTTCAGAGGATGGACCCATGATTGTAAGCAGCACAAATTGGAGCTGGCAGGCTCTTAAAACAAACAAACAAACAACAACAAAAAAAGAAGACATGAAGTTGGGAGAGGAGGAGAAGGTATAAGGTAGATCCGGGGTTGGGGAGGGAGTGGGGATACATGATGGGGATACATTATAAGTACCTCAAAATTCTCCAAGATTAATAAACTTGTTAAAAAAAAAACCAAGCTGTCCAGAGATATGCCCCTATCAAATGCATTTCAAATATGAACAGCATTTTGATGTTAGCACATCTGGGGTTCACTGCAGAGTGCACTGTCCACCGACCGGGTTTGGGCACGCTATCACTGTCTATTTGGGTTACAGATGCACAGAAGCCTGGACTCTGGCTTCGCAGCCTCCCACTTTCTGTTCCTCTTTATATTGCTCTCCATTTCTGTCTCATCATTTCACAAAGAAAACAAAACTAGAAACCCAGAAACAGACAGCTTGAATTATGAGGTCCACTTGGGTACCCTACCACTTGATATCCCTCAACTGGCTGCTAGGGACTGCGGCTGTGTATTTCAGTCACCACAGGATTTAGCTGGGGACAGATGTATCATGAAACTTTCATCACGGAAATGGCCAGAAGGAATAGGGGGCTATCAAACGTCTTCTCTTCTGCCGGCAAGGGATACCTTTACTCTCTAGTGAGTTCCCCTGCTTTAATAGGATGCTCAGTTGTTTTCATCCTAAGAGAGAAGTTTTATGGGCGAACATAAAGTTTTAGTATTGGGGATGGTTAGGTTGCACATTAAGCAGTGGTATCTTTCTCTTCTATCTTTAATATATTCTAAGATCAGTTATATTTAATGCTTCTGATTCCAGAAAGTCCCCAAGCTAAACAAAATAAATAAATAAAAACTTGTAGAAAATCTAGAGAGCCTGAATTTAAAGAAACTGTTTTGCCCAAACTTCCATTCAGAACATCAATCCTTATTGCCGTCTTTATTAAGGATTTTGTTTATTCATCCATTCATTTTATATATATATATGTGTGTGTGTGTGTATAACATATATGTGTGTGTGTGTTTGTGTGTGAGTGTGGGCACATATGTGCCACAGTGTACATGTGGAGGTTAAAAGACAACTCTCTGGAGTTGGTTCTCTTCTTCTACCATGTGGGTTTCCAGGATTGAACTCAGGTGACTCTGCTTTATCAGCAGGTGTCTTTATCTGCTAAGCCATTTCACCAGCACAAAAATGTATTTGAATTGTGTGTGTGTGTGTGTGTGTGTGTGTGTGTGCATGTGCATGCAGGTGCCAGCAGATACTAGAGGCGCTGGATTCCCCAGGAGGTAGAGTGACAGGCAGCTGTGAGCCACCTGACATGGGTGCTGGGAGCCGAAACTGGGTCCTCTTCAAGAACAGTAAGTGATCTTAACCACTGAGCCATCTGTCTAGCCCCCTCACTGTGTCTGAAGTGACAGAGGAGCAAGACAACACCTAACACACTGACTGGAAAGACCTGTACCTTCTCAACATTGTCTTGCTAACCCACAAAGCATGCAGATGTGTTCTGGAGAGCACCCCATAGGAAAATCATGCATGTGCATGACAACTTAAAGCTAAAGAAAAACAGAAATGGGGCTGGGGAGATGGCTCAGTGGTTAAGAGCCTTGCCTGCTCTTCCAAAGGTCCTGAGTTCAATTTCCGGCAACCACATGGTGGCTTACAACCATCTGTAATGGGGTCTGGTGCGCTCTTCTGGCCTGCAGACATACGCACAGACAGAATATTGTATACATAATAAATAAATAAATATTTTTAAAAAAACAGAAATGAAAATGCAGCAGGGAGGCAGGGCATATGACCATAAATCCAAAGAACAGCCGAACTAAGCCAGAGTCAGAAAGGAACTTTGGAATTCAGATGGTGAGTGAAAGCGATCACAGTAGGAAGTAACTTTCCCTTGTCAGTCACGCTCCTCCTGCAGTCTTTATCATCCTTTATTCCCGACCCTGTGAGCCTCTATTTCCTCCTGCTCCCTCTCAGAGCCCTCTGTAGAGCCTCTGCCAAAAACATCCCAAACTTTAGGCTTATGTGTCGGTTCGTCTTGCTACGACAAAATACTGCACATCTGGCTGGAGGTCTAGTATCAAGGTGCTGGCAGATTTCATCTAGTGAGGATCCAGTCTCTGCTTCTAAGAGGGCAATTCCAATGCTGCTCCCTCCGTAAGGGAGGGACACTGCATCCCTCATGGCACAAGGGATGAAGGGCAAAAGGACCTCACTCTTCACAGTGTTGGAAGAAGCTATGCAGGCCTCTTTGGAGGGGGGATCACCAGTGCTCTTCCCCAGCAGGGGAGTCTGCATGCTATTGAGCAGACCTGCCAGGCAGGATGTGCCTACTGGTAAGAACACAGGCACAGCTGCTACAGGGTAACAAACATTTTATGATTGGATTTGAGACCTGTTCCAAAAGAAAGAATTAATACCTGATACTTTGAGCCTGGTCAAAAGCCCACAGCTAGGGGGTCACACATTCCTAGGGGGGAACCCACTATTGTTTGTTGTTGTTGTTTATGCTAAGTGATCGTATGTGAAGGTCGCAGTAAAGAAACTGTTGATATGGCTGCTCCATTAGAGGGAAGGTTTTTATTGTGGGTAAGAGAGAGAGAGAGAAGATCCAGAGGCATCTAGAAGAGTCTAGAGCAGAGAGGAAAGAAAGCAGACTGGGCATGGGCATGGCCAGGGCTAAAAAAAGCAAGAGAGCTGGGGAGAGTAGTGGAGATAGCAAGGGATTACATACAACAAAGGCAGAGAGAGCAACAAGATGTCTCCAGAGAGCAAGGGGTGGACAAATCATTTGGATTATAAGGAGTAGCTGGGGGAAGGAGGGCCTTTGGACATAACCGTGATAATACTATCAAACTACTTTTTAGACATTTATGTTTCTAGTACTGCTCTCAACCTTGGTTAAAAAGCTTCTTTTTTGCAGGGGAGGCTGTTAATGCAGAGATTATATGACTGCCCAACTTGCTGAGCATTACTGGCTGCTCGATGTCTAGCCTTAAAGGAGCCCCTCTAAACAACACACACAAACAAGGCTCAGGAAATATTTCAGAAGGAGTCAGAAAGCATGTAAGAGCTGAAGGATGGGAAAAGCACTATGAAATATTGTCTTCTGGGTGTGACATGACTGCTATATTATTCATGATCTCACAGCAACTTCGGTTGCCTGCACAAAAGCAAGTCAACCAACATTTCAGTTTAGACAGGGGAGGGTCCATGACACCTCTCCCCCAGCTGGAGAGCCACTGGCAGCTGATGGTTGCTGGGGGAGAAAAGTCATTTTTTTTTGAGTATGAGGCTGCTGGTAAGGTGACCATGCTCCTGTAAATTTCCCACAGCCATGTGCATGGGGTCACCACTAATTAGACCCAGTGAACTACTTAAAAATAAGACTGGGTGGGGGGCTGGAGAGATGGCTCAGAAGTTAAGAGCACTGACTGCTCTTCCAGGGGGTCTGTTCAATTTCCAGCATCCACATGGCAGCTCACAACTATCTGTAACTCTAGTTCCAAAGGTTCCAACACCTATAGCAAAACGCCAATGCACATAATGTAAAAAGTAAGCAAATTAAAAAAAAAAAGGTAAAAATGAAAGGATTCGGGATGATGGCTCAGTGGGAAAAGTCACTTGCTACCAAGCCTGATGTCCTGTGTTCACTCCTTGGAAACTTGTAGTGGAAGGAGAGAACCAGCTCCAAAGAACTATCCTCTCATTTCTACACATGTGCCAAAGCAGGCACTACCCCTACACACAGAATAAATAAATGTAAAAAAAAAATCTTTTAGGGCTGGAGAGATGGCTCAGAGGTTAAGAGCATTGCCGCTCTTCCAAAGGTCCTGAGTTCAATTCCCAGCAACCA